>BSBK01004992.1:5000-230000 GCA_027943335.1 Chamaecyparis obtusa | reverse complement strand
TCCTGTCAGCACTGCCAGGTCTTTATCCATTCCGCCAAACCTCAGATGCCACCTGGGCCCACCTGATGCCACATGTCACCACGCCATTCACTGAAACCACCGAGCCATTAGACACAGGACCCACCACCGAGAAAAGCCTTACCTTTGGGAAGATCAGATGGTGGTTGCATGATCACAAAGAGGAGGAATATTCCTCATGATCATGTGGCAACCATAGATCTCATCTACATTGTTACTCCACTTTGAGAAGTACCGGGCCCACCAACTAACTACCAAGCATTCAGCGACCATGCGACAAACCACCCGCTAGGTCGTGAGATGTTAGCTGCTAACCGCCAACCATTCAGAGATTACATGACTAACAGTCATCGAGTCACTGAAGGTTAGGCACCTAACCACCAGAAATAAGAGAATGCATGACAACACAGTCGCTAGGTCACCGAATAGAAGATGTAACCGCTAGGAGATCTAGAGAATCAACGACAAGGAACTGAGCAAGGACTGGGCCCCACCATCCATCACACCTGCGCAGTTAAGGCCAAGGTCAAAAACATGCAAAGTATTCAACATAGAGAATGACTGAAAACACACTGAGTTTTCGATGCCGAAGGACAAGCGCACAAAAGCAAGAAGCGCAGGGTCAAAAACAACACATAGGTTGAAAATTTCATGGATTTATAGAAACACTATGGGTTTTCGACACCGAGGTAGATTTTGAAATTTTGTCTCCTGCAGACCATAGAACTTGAATAAATTTCTGGGTTTTATGATTCAACAAGTGCAAATTGGACCAGAGCCTGGTGACAACACAAGGAACATAGGGCAGGACACAAACCATGAAACATTTGTAGGGAGGAGGCCATTTCCATAAGATTTTGTTATGAAAGAAAAATGGCCTAACAGTGGCTCTAGTTGGGGATGCATGTCTCTTGCAGGCATGGCAAGAATTTAGAATCACTAGGAGAGCAGACCACCAACTGGACAAAAAGTAGGGACCTCAAAAAATGTAGGGAATAGGAAGGAAAAGCACACAATAGGAAAGGGAAAGATATTTATAGAATTTACAGTTATGTACAACCAGGCTCATGGCCTCAAAAGAAAACTAGTGACCCTCCTGCATCAAAAATCTGGTTTTCATCCACATATGCAACTAGCCACCTAAAAATTTCATGACCACCTTGCTGCAAACATATGTGAATATTCATGGGCTGAAGAATGAAACTATGCTGATCACCACCCATTTTCTTCCAGTCACAACCATCATATTCACATTCAAATTCCAAGAAGTAGGGAACATCATCTACTTCTTCTTGATGACTAGAAAGAATAAAAAACTCACCTTGTAATGCATTAGAAAATAAAACATACTGAGCATCATGCATTTTATCAGAATTACTTGGCTGAAAAGGACTTGAATCCTCTAATTTATCTTCATACATTACTTCAGCCACTAAGCAACTTGGTTCCTCCACAACATCCTCACTGACTGGATCATAAACCAAGTGAAGGCCTTCTTTAAAGCTTCTATAACACGGGAACATTGCATCATCATTTTCACCAAAATAATTTCTGTCCCAACTATTGAAGACTAAGTCCTCAATACTGTCACACTCAGTATCATATTTAGCAGAAACAGGAAAAGAGCATGAACAAGAAATTTGTTCATCACTGTAATCTTGATGACAGGAAAATACACTGTCATGTCCTTCTACTTCTCTTTCTGTAGAGTCACTACTAGAGGGGGGACCTTGTATACATGGGTCATCATGGTCACTTTGAACACTCGCCTCATTATCAGTGTCAAAGATTATATCACAGGGGAGCTACAAATCAAAATCCAAAGCAGGGGCATACCTCTGAAATTCTTCAGCCAAGAGTGCTGAAATCTCCTCACTACTTAGTGGACTTTGAGCTTCATTTTCTTCTTCATCAGCTACATCCCTGTCATTGCAAACATCATTCTTATCCAAGACAAGAATGGAGACATCTAGCCCTAGATCATCTTGTGTGAAACAATCTATGAAGGAATCATCATCTGCATCATATTCAATATCTTCCCTTTCATACAAAACATCATCAATCCGGGACAAGAAGATTTCCCTCTCATGTTGACAAGAAGAAAAATCTATAGACAAAAAAGGAATATTGCCATCCTCAGATTCATCTTCAACATCTTCATGTGCACTGATCTCAGAATCAGCTTCATAGTCAACACTCTCTGCATAGTGAGAATCAACATCAGAAACGCTGGCCTCCTCATGAACATCGTTAGGAGCCACCAGTCTTAGCAATCTTATGTGCTCTGCTAACTGCCAGTTCACCATTTTCAACCTTTCTAATTGCTTCTTGAGAGCAGAAACTTTATCAAAATGCTCAACAAACTTAGCTCTCAACACATCCCAAGAAGGGATTGAACATGAAGGCAAGGACAAGAACCATTTCCTTGCACCATCAGAAAGTGTGTGCATAAATAACTTCATGGCAATATCCTCATGTTCAACATCCATATCTCCAAAAACACCCATGACAACATCAACATGCTAGCTTGCAGAAATAGATCCACCAGCCATGAATCTTGGAAAGCACTTCCCATCCTCAACAAAGAACTCATTAGGGGCACCTTCAATGCCATCAAAACAAAAGGGCTTATATTCCTCCATGAGGAACTACCCACTACAACTCATCCCTCTATAGCAGTGCTACACACTTGATAGGGAAACATTTCAATCAGAGAATACCTAGAAATTTTGCAGCAAAAACCTTTGGCTAGAAGCAGGGCAGATCTAGAGCTCACCATGCAGCTCCATCAGATAACTTTGATAGTGTACAATCACCACCTCCTTGAAGAAGAAAGTATTTTACTGATTTGTGTATCTCTTCCAACCAACCAATACTCACCAAGAAACATGCACTATTTATCAGAAGATACACTGATCAAACAGAGAAAATCAGAGCCGCCACTCACAACTAGGTGAGAAAATATCAGCAAATATTGTTTTGTATATCTGACTCTTTTCTTTCAACCAAGACTCTGGGATAATCCAGCCAAGCAAGGAAGCTTGCTATCCTTTACTTCTTCCCTAGCAAAGTCACCATTTTGTTGGATATTCACCTTGCAGGACCAAACTTGAATCAAATGATTGGGCTTGAAACACAGGTTAGCCACTCAAGCTTGACAAGGAAAATAAACCAATTGATGAGGATAGAGAGAAATCCTCCTTCTTCTTTGAGCTCCACATTCACTCAGGCAGCTATTGCCTTATCTGCACATTCAAGACACCTCATGACAAACCAAAGGCCTGCAGACAGATTAATGTGGAATAGCAGTCAATCTCCTATAGGTATCCTGTACCCCAATGATAGAAAGTCTCATGCAATAGCCCTACTTGCATGGAATGAGACTGAAAGCTAGAGACCTATACTAACAGCAAGAAAGGGAAAGGGTGAAACTGGATGGAAATGATTTGAATGGATAGAAGGGACCCCTGAGATACCCTAAGTCTCACATAGACCAATGCCTTATCCAATGGGCCACAGAGTCAAATACAATATTGCAAGGGACAACTATGAAACAAGAAAATAATATACCCAATGTGTTGATGCCTTACATCAATCACACACCATGACCAAACCTCAACTTAGCACCCACTTGTGTATTTAAGTATGTTATTATCCACTCAAAAGATTTTAACACTCCCCTTAGAAAAGACCTATAAATAGACAATACATTAACTAGTAACCACTAGAAGACAAGCATGAAATATCTTTGACACCTCAGCTCATACATACATAAACACTAACTCTAAACTAGTTATCCCTGTGAAGACAACTCCACTTGCAAGCATATAGGTAGTGCAAACAAAAAAATCAAACACCCTTGATGTATGATTAATGAATCCAGAATTCAAATAGAGATAGCTTGGTAACAGTAAGAATATATTAAATCCTCACACATAAAACAAATCTATTACAATATGTATTGTATTCTCTGAACCAGCAAGAGAAAGAGGAACACTCTATATGCAAAGAGAAGGAGAAAAATCTACAGGAAAAGGACCCTTCAGAGGAACTGACAAAATTTAGAACCCCCACAGAGTCAAAATTTTGACTCTTTATACCATTAGCTGCCTTGGAAACCCATAACAGGTTGCAACAAGCTATAGACAGCTAAGGTATAGGTTACAATAGCTACACCAATTGGAAACAGTAAAAAATTTATTGCAGGGTCATGAAAGTTAGGCAACCCAAAGAGAAAAGATCTCAAACTGACATTAAGATTAGGCCATAAGACCAGGAGATTGCCATAAAAACTAGTCTAATCAACCACCTGCAAACACTTCTCAAGCCAAGATTGTAATCATTCCTTACATGGTATAGATCCCTGCAAACGATCATCAAGCATCCTAGACCACACTGGAGTTGCAAACAAATTGCTTTTTACCAGTTCCAATCACTTCTGCATTGAAATTCAGTCCTTTTTATCACTGGAAACCCTCAGACAATTCAAATTTGAAAATGAACAGCTACTTTGCACTTTGCAGGTTTTATGTTCCTCAACTATTTTCCCCTTGTCGTGCAATCGCACAGTCATCAATTTCACCGCCACAGGAATTTGGGCTTTAAATTATGCTTGGTCGCATGATCGCAAGGCACCAAACTAACCTTTGCGATCATGTGACTGTGGTCTCCTTAACCACGCAATGCCATCATAAACCACCCAGAAAAGTCTTTGGCCACCTCAAATATCCCTTAGTGAATGAAAAATGGGCACGCCAGTAGCACGGCACCATAGACCCACACAACTCCACAACTGCGATGTTATAATAGTTGTCGCATGATCGCATAGCCAAAAACTAGGCTATGCAAACATGCGACAAGCCATGAGATTGCCACCTTGTCATCGTAAACACCGGCCCCACCATATCTGGTGAACTGGTGACCGAAGAACTTTCACCAATTCAGGAAATACTTTACATCATCGCCAAAAGACTTAGCGACCATGCGACCATGGTTCGCTGAATCACCAAATGAACTACGGCATCACCTTTTTATTTCATGAATGCACGAACATAATGAAATCCTGTCGGCACCACCAGGTCTTTATCCATTCCGCCAAACCTCAGACCCCACCTGGGCCCACCTGATGCCACATGTCACCATGCCATTCGCTGAAACTACTGAGCCATCAGACACAGGACCCACCACCGAGAAAAGCCTTACCTTTGGGAAGATCAGATGGTGGTCGCATGATCGCAAATGGGAGGAATATTCCTCACGATCATGCGGCAACTGTAGATCTGATTTGCATTGTTACTCTACTTTGAGAAGTACCGAGCCCACCAACTAACTACCAAGCATTCAGCGACCACGTGACAATCTACCCGCTAGGTCATGAGATGTTAGCCGCTAACCGCCAACCATTCGGAGATTACAGGACTAACAGTCGCCGAGTCGCTTAAGATTAGGAATCTAACCGCCAGAAACAAGAGAATGCGCAACAACACAGTCGCCAGGTTGTCGAATAGAAGATGTAACTGCCAGGAGATCTGGAGAATCAATGATAAGGAACTGAGCAAGGACTGGGCCCCACCATCCATCGCACCTGCGCAGTTAAGACCAAGGTAAAAAACACACAGAGTATTCGACATAGAGAATGACCGAAAACACACTAAGTTTTCAATGCCAAAGGACTAGCGCACAAAAGCAAGAAGCACAGGGTTGAAAACAACACATAGGTCAAAAATATCATGGATTTATAGAAACACTGTGGGTTTTCGACACCGAGGTGGATTTTGAAATTTTGTCTCCTGCAGACCATAGAACTTGAATAACTTTTTGGGTTTTATGATTCAGCAAGTGTAAATTGGACCAGAGCCTAGTGACAACACAAGGAACACATGGCATGACACAAACCATGAAACATTTGCAGGGAGGAGGCCATTTCCATAAGATTTCGCTATGACAGAAAAATGGCCTAACAATATGCATGTGTGTGTCTATGACTGCACCATTGTAAATAGAATATTTATGTAATTTATTTCTTACCTAGGCTTTATTTTAGCTTTTATGGCCTACCACATTAATTTCCAACAATCTAGCTCTATTTGGCATGTCATTTTGACAATTGTTTTTTGAATAGGACCTATGGTCTTGATTTGGGACCATAGTGGGGGCATAGGGAAATGTACTCACTTGATTCCCCATTGCTCAACCCCAAATTGAAATAAAGTAATGGTAACTTAGTTTTAGTGTGGATTTTGAACCCCACATAGATCTTCTTCAATTTTTTCATCTCATAATGATTTGAGAGGTATACAAGTAAGGTTACATCTATCATTTTGTCAAGCATTCATAACCACTATCCCCATAATTCGTGATCTTAAGTAGTAAAGATGAAAAAAGAAACATTCAAGAACTCAAGCATTCAAGGAATTTCATTCCACCATATTATTGATTTTGGAAAGCTTCAAGAACCTTCATGCAATCATGTATTTCATGATTTCCTTTTAGGTTTTTTTTGAGTCATTCTACTGCATGAACACTTGTGATCACATCCAAAGAACATTACATTATCAAGGTATATCAAACTCTTATGCTCAAATCTAGCCTTTTTTTTATAGTGATTTCCTTTCAAGCATATTTTATTTCTATTTAAAGGCTTATTCAAAATCTAGGGATTAACTTAGGGAATCGATATAGAGAAAGATTTGGGTAGGTCAAGGGATTGGATAAACATTCTGAAACTAATTTTTTTTTTTGAAGTACATGGAATTGGGTGAGTGAGTCACACTAGTCCTAAGAATAGGGGTACCAAGTTTCTGATATATCCCTCCATCTCATCTTTATATTTGGTTTGAAGGTGTGTTAAAGCCTCTCATTTTCATTTTGGGTCCTAGAATTGGCCTATTAGTTCCTATTTTTATGTGCATAGAGAAACCCATCTTCTATCTCCATCTAGCCTTATATCTTGCATTTACATTTCTAAACTATATTTACATGTTCAGGGCTCCATTTACAAAAAAAAATGATCATTGCATCCACTCAGTACTTGAGCCTTTTTGACCTTATTAGATCATCTTCCTTCCATTGCAAGTGGGAGATTGGGCTAAGTATCCCATTTTATTTATGCAACCCAAGGAACCTTATTTTTCATGTTACATCTGAGTGAACTTGACTCTCTTACATCTTCAATATTATTTAGTGTATATATCTATTAGTATTATAATTCATTGAGAGGGGGTGTGAATCAATGCAACATCTTTCCAATTAACCAATATGAAAATGTGAATATTAAGTAATAATATAAAACATAAAATATTCACACATTTCAACAAAACACCAAGATTTGAATGTTTTGTGGAAACCCTTTTTAGAAGTATAAAACCATGTGTAGGAATGATCCCCATAAGATTTCACTAGTGCGTGCTTGGAAATTAGCCCCGTTAGGAGCAATTACAACAATGTTTATGAGGTCTATACCAGGTTAAGAGTAGTTATAGTGCAGTTATGAACTACAAAAGTCCTATTAAAGACTACCTTGCTAAGGGATTTAAAAACTCTAGTTAAAGAGCTACCTTGTTAGAGGATTTTCACTTTAGATCTGTTAGGATCCTACTCACCCTTTTACAAATGACCCTGTTAAAGGATTTTACTTGCCAATATGTTAGAATCAACAAGTAAAGAATGGCCTAATATTTTCACTCAATGCATTGTAGATCCATTGAATTATAGATTAATTACACTTCTTCAAATACTTTATTGTCTTTGTAGTATCTCCAACAATCATCTCATATCATTGAAAATCTCTGTGACATTAATTTCTTAACAATTTCTATACGTGTTCTAGGTTGGTGCTAGAACCCTAAAACATTTTACAAGTCCCCCCTCAAATCCAAATTATCATTATGAGTGAGTGCACCAAAATAAAAATTATGTTGGCAATTTGGCTGAGTTGATTGCATAGATGTTGTTGTTATGGAAACATATGATCCTCATGAAGATCACAAATGTCGAAGAGAAAGTATGACAGAGTGCATTGCAAATTTGTCTAAGTGTGAGATAGTATTTTACCAGTGAAACTGGATACAGTTCTTGTTTGCGATGTTGACTGGAGTAAGTTTAGCTCTTGCACACTTGAACATAGACTCTATGATGTCTATTGATCACCCATCTTAGAGTGAAAGTCAGTACGACATGTACAAAAGAAGTTATGACATTTTTACCGAAGACAGTGTGAAACCGACATGATAGAATATGAAGACAAAACTAGTAAAGAGTTAAGGGATTATTTTGTTTATCAAAATAATGACTTAACAATATAAAGGGATGACATCCTAGATGTTAAATCTTTGATAAAGCTACTGGTATAAATGTAAATGTAATTGTAATTGTAAAGTGAAGTAATTGTAACAAGCAGCAAGTAATTGTAGAAGTATGATGCGAAGTATATGAAGCATATGTAATAGTGATAGTGAAAGAGCAGTGAAGTGATATTGATGAAAGCAATATAAGGTTATGTACCTTAACCTATTTTGTAATCAGTGTATATTGTAAATTACTTGTTTGGGTAGTGGGATCATCTGGTAATCACATTTTGTACTACAACTCCCAACAAGGTTGAGGCTTCTAACAAGGCCTATAGTCCCTTAATCAGGACTGATACACTATATGCTTGTAATAGAATCCTAACAAGGTCAACATCCTTAACATGATATTTTTGATTAGTGGATCTTTGTGGGTACTGTTGCCCAAAATTTCCATTTTTAAAAATTTGGTCAAGTTTCCAGGTCTCTATTTTTATCCCACCCTGGTGCAGCTTGTTTTCACTTGCAAAATAGATCCACTAAGTTTTATGATTTGCGCTCTTGGCCCCATGTTCTTTGATGTATTATCAAGCCCCAGTTCATATCACATCACTTAAATCACAATACTTAGGAATTTATTCAAGTTTTAATGTTGCAGGAATTGTTTGTGCACTACTGTGATTGTGTTCCAGGAAAAAAAGTTCAGTGTCGAAAACCCTCTGTGTTTTCTACCTTTTGGTCTGAAAGCTTAGGATGTTTTTGACCTTCGGTCTGAAAGTCCTCTGTGTTTTTGATCTTCAGTCTGAAAACCCTCTATGTTTTTGACCCCTCATGTTTCGTACTTCTTCCTCTAGCATTGATATTTCACAAGCGCGCAACTCCGACTAGGTGGGTCCCAATTCCTCATAACAGTTGCCAGTGTGGAAGATCCAATGGTGGTCGCATATTCGCATGGGATCTTCTAACCCCATGTGATCATGCAACAACCATCCGATGAGAATGTCAGTGGGTTGTGGGTCCGATGTGTTATGGTGGTCATTTCTCAGCTGCTGGTGGGTCCTCTGGTGGTGACATGCCCGCGTTTCATTGGTCGGCTAGTGACAAGGTTTTACAGTGGGCCTGGGATGCAAGTGCGGTAAAAATCTATGATGTTCGCATGTTCGCATGGGATGTTTGGACCCCATGTGATCATGCAACAACCATCCAATGCAGTGGTCTATGGGTCCGGGTTGTAGTTTGGTGGTGGTGGAAAGAGATCTACGGTGGTCGTAAGATCTCATGGGATCTTCCAACCCCATGAGATCCTGCGCCCGCCATCTGATTAGAATCTTAGTTTATGGATGGGCCCAGGGTTGGTAAAGTAATGCGCGGTTGTGCAGTTGATGGTTTCGCATGGTCGTTGAATGTAGCTGGGGTTAAGGAAAGGATTAGGTGGCTTGGCAACTAGGAGGGAAAATGAACCCAGGGTTAACTTAGTGTTAAGTTTGTAGTAAGGCTCGCGGTGGGTCTAAGTGTGCTGACATGTCAGTATGCTCACTTCTGATTGGCTCTTGACTGGCGATGTGGACTTTAACCTTTCATAGGGGCTTGCGACTATTTTGGGGATAATCCAGATCATCTGATTTGCTGGGAAAAATGTGATCAACGGCTGAGTTTTAAATGAAGAACTGGTAACCATTGGGGCCTGAATTTGAAGTCTTCTACAGGGGTTTTCAACTAGTGTTGAATCCAGTTTGTGGGCTATGAAGCGAATGGTAGATTCTAGGGTCTTGTCACATGATCACATGAGGCTTTTTGAGCTCATGCGATCATGCGACCAACGTTGTTTCGAAATAGTATGACTCCTTTCGCGGGCTTTTCTTCTGCAGAGATGATTGCAAGTGGCGGGTAGCTAAGGGTTTATGTTGCTAGGATGGTTGCAGGTTGGGAAGATGATGAAGAAGTATGGGTAGCCATCAGGGTTCGATTCTTTGTCCTAGTAGGGTACCAGTTAGCATTCATGGAGAGGCTTGTTGCAGGTAAGGTTGTTGAATCCAGGCTGTTGTGCCTATAGGTTGATTTCAGTATAGGGATGGGCACACAACCTGAAGGCTGATCGGCCATGATGTTGCAGAGTGATATTTATGATTAGTCTTGTCTTGATTTAGGGTTGGTTATTAAATTGTAAATCTTGTAACCCTAGTTAGTTTTTTTTGACTCCTGCTTGCATGCAGTTGAGTGATGTATATATTATTTTTTGGAGCTTGTAGTCCTCAAAATTCACATTTTGTAAAAAATAAAGACTCTTTCATGGGAAGCTATCTGTGGCATTTCTTCTTGCTCTCTGGTTTCTCACATTCTATAAATTCCCATTGATAATACAAATATTGCAAAGGCAATTTGTGACAATCCTTCATGTCCCTGTGGTTCCTTGTTTGCATTATCTCTTATTGGATTAAGGTTTATGAATGCTTTCAGTGATATTTAGGGTTCCTGATCCCTCTTACTTTCAGCTTATATGTGTACTACTTTGTTTGATCTAATTTGAGTGAGTTTGTGGGTATTCTTCAGCCCCCTATCATTCTGTCTCATTCCTGTGCCCTTTTGCTAAAAAGAATATCTTCTTGCAGGTCATAGGTTGTGTCTAATGTTTAGGCCATCTTATGAAATACTTATGCAAGCCTATTTAGTAAGTTGTGATCTACTAGACCTAGGTCTTTCACTGATTTCATCCCTCTATACTAAGATCCAAACCCTATTTTCGGTGCATCACCCAGTAGGATAGTTTTCTTTCAGTCATTTCACTTTCATGCACTCCTTCTAACCCTTTCCCTTCAAAGATTTACTTTCCTATCAAGAGAAAACTAGGGTGATAATCCAAGAGGAACTAGCCTAGAACCTGGAGGTTTCATCTCAGTTAGCAAAGGTCCCACAACCTTGAGATGATTCCCATGTTATACCGAGTTATCAAGACCAAGAGAGCTTGAAACAAAGGCACAAATTCAGTGTATAATAGGTACCATCCCCACTGGGGTTTTCCCTTGGCCAAGGTTTCCTCGAGAACAAATAATGTGTTATGAGTTCTTTATTATTATGCATGTTGTTTAGGTTATGTTATGCATGTATAAAGATAATCTGTTATATCCATAATTGGGCAAAAGATAAAGTTTGTAGAATACTGATTCACCCCCCTCTTAGTATTCCCTATTTCTAACAATTGGTATCAGAGCTTAGTTACTCAGAAAAGAATCATTCAAGGAAAGCCTAGTAGCTTGAGTAAGATCTCTATGGATATGGATCAACTAGAAAAGATTCTTGAAGAAGCTCTTGAACAGATTGACTTGCTTACTATTGAAAAAGATACTTTGAAAAGAAAGTATGATGATGCAAAGAACCTCATTGAGAAACTGAAAAACAAATTGGAAGATCTGAGATCTGAAAAAGAATCTGAAGTTTTTATTGAAGATTGTGATGACAATATGGAAAAAGAAAATGAGATCCTTAAGCATGAATTGAAGATAGCAAATTTGAAGCTTAGTTTGAAAGATGGAAATGGCAAGAATGAAGCAAATCTAAAATCTGAGAATTGAAGTCTAAAGACTGAAAATGAAGGATTGAAATCTAAACTTTCTAAACTAACATTTGAACTTGAGAAAGTCAATTTGCAGTATGATGAACTTGAAAAATACAATAAGATTGTGAAAGGTGAACTGACTCAATCCAAACAACAACTTGAAAGGCTATATTCAACTAGTGAGAAGATTGATGAACAAATATCCTATCAGAAACTATTCTATGATAAGACTGGTCTTGGATTCAACACTTTCAAAGTAAATGATGAAGGCAAGGAACCAGATTTGAAGATATCTGAAAGCATGGATGAGAAGAAACCTGATGAGATCAACAAATCTAAAGATACACCTAAAGAAGAAGAATCACTGAAGCAAGAGGAATCACCCAAAGGTATGCAAAGAGAATTCAAAGGTAGATGTTTTTCTTATAATACTATTGGTCATATGAAGAGAGATTGCACAGGTAAACAATTTAAACCTCTTAATGGTTATTGTTACAATTGTCATGGTTTTGGACATAGAGCTATTGATTGTAGGAAACCTAAATTTATTGAGAATAATGATGATAGTAGAATGTTTAGGAATACTAACAATGCAGATAAGAAACCTACTGAAGATATGAATGGAAGAAGTGGAGTAGTATGTTATAGATGCAACAAGGTTGGACACATTGCTAGAAACTGCATATCATAAATCAATCAACCTGGACCAAGATATGGAAATAATGGAATTGTTTATCAGATATGTAACAAGTTTGGACATACAAAAAGGTTTTGCAGAATGAACAATAGAGTTTTTCATCCTAATCCTAACCCCATGAATCATGCAAGAAGAAATTAAGATGCTAGTAACAGTTCGAAAGGATGCTGTAGCAATTCAGATGAAGTGAAGTTTATCAAAAGCACAGATCAAGGAGACATATTCAACATTGAAGGTAATTAGAAAGGTGAAGTATTGAAAGGTAAGAATGAATCTTTACCTGACCTATCTCAAAGTACTTAATTCATGTAGATTGTAGTAGAATAAGAACTTAGATTTAGTATAGAAGTAGATATATAATGAATTGAGTCTTGCGGAGTTAATGCAAGGTAGTTTATGATATTCTAATGCTATGGTTAAGAGCGCAAAGAGAAATATTATGTTTTGTGAGATCGCAAGAAGTTTTAAGTTTTGCAGGATAGCAGAGACAACTTTTTGGAAAGAAGAGGCAAAAGAATTGGATGTGATGTCAGATCTAAGTGAGATTGAATTAATAAAAGGTTATGATCGGTATTATTTGATCATCAAAGTGAATTCAAGTGTCAAGGAGATCAAAGAGCAGTGATAGAAATCATTTTGCCAGGATTTGGAAAAGAATTGTGTGCCAAATCTATGCAAGCCCTAAAATCATGAAATTGAGGTATTTTACTTGACAAATCTTTGAATCAGTAAAGGCATTTGAAGAAATCATGGATGTTTCCTTAATACACAATGTTAGAGATAAGAATAGACCTAAATTGGAAAGGGAACTAGTAGAAGCATTGGAAGAAGACCCTAGGTTTGCATTATCATCTGTACCAGACAGAGTTTTACATTTAGAGAATGTCAGGAGTTATCTTGGATGCAAACCAGAGATAGTAAATGATAGTGATTTTACAGATGAATATCAGAAGATGTACAATCAGGATATTTCACTAAAATAAGGTTTTCAATACTTGGAACATAATGAAATTGTCAAATATGGATTACAGTATGAATTTGATAATGAAGAATGCACTAAGATAATTTTGAGTAGAATTCATAATGGAATGTTTTGGCTAGAGGATAGAGTGATAGATATTACAACTAATTTGATTCATGAAGTCACTAGATTAGCTAAGACTGGAGCTATTCCTTTTAATGAGAAAAATAGTCATTGACAACACTAATTCATCCTATAATGGTAGAGGAATTGTGATTAGCAAGATCAAACAAGTTGATGTGAGAAACATATGCAAGATCCTAACTACTAAGTTTTGTGCTAATTCAAGAGAAGATGACATGGCAGCTGGAATGGTACATGTAGCTTATCTTATGTGTGTTGATAGGGTACCAGTTGATATGTGTGAAATTCTTAGAATTTAATTGTTTGAGAACTTGGAGAAGATCAAGAAAACTAAGTATACACAGTTTAGGTTCTCATCCCTAATCACATACATGTTCTTTCATATTTTGAGGAGATTTCCTTACACCATAGGAAATGATTGGAATGATGGACAAACCACAATGGAAAGGATTAATGTAGTATACACAAAGCATGTTATTGATAGTGTTAATGAAAGTGCAGTACTTTTTATTAAGACATTTCAAAATATTGTGTCTAGCTGTGTGTGAGTGATTTACACCTTCATGAAATAACAAGATTTAAAAAGAATTTACACTATCCAAAGCAAACTAATCTAAATAATGCACAAATTAATCTAAATATCTCATGATTCTCTAAATTGAAGTGGTAAATGAGGCTCTCAGCTGCAAATCCTCACTAGTGACACTCTAATTATGAGAATTGAACTAAGAATAATATGCAAACTAGATCTAATTATCAAATTCTAGCTCTATTTGATAAGAAATCTACAAAATGATCAACAATTGAAGCTAATTATCAATGAAAATTGCTAAGTGAGTGATGTGGATGCAAATTGCAAGAGCTTTGCTGGAATTCAAAGATATGGAGTGGATGAATTATGCTTCTAAATGCCTTCAATATATAGGATTTTCCCAAGGGTAGGGGGTAGAGTGAGATAACCATGGTTATGCTTGGGTAAGGTCAATTGGCTTTTCTTTGTCCATAAATGGGGGGACAAACATTTAAATGGTTTCAAAAGGCTGGACCATTTCAACAAAAGTGAGTGATTTGTGTCCATTTTGTCTCCTTTTTTGCTTTGTTGAGGGAAATTCATACTTATTAATTAATTAAAGTAATTAAATTTAGCCATGAAGGGTAAGATGTTCATTTTGATTTTTTCTTTCAACAACTATGTCATTAATTGAATTTAATCAATTTCATAGTGTTTTTCCCCTTTTCAAGCCTTATTTAATCATTTAATCATTTAATTGAATTTTCTTTGATTTGAATTTTCTTTGTTCCATTTATTGATTTTTTCATGCTATTTTGATGATTTGATTGCACCTTTTGACTGATTGAAGCCTTTGGCCAATTTTCTGTGTCTACAAATGCCCCTCTTTGAGTTGATGTGCGAAGAACACCGATTCAAAGATTCCCTTGGTATGATGATCTGATTCAGGTCTTGGTTCTAATATGCCTCTGATCATTCTGATTGATGTACTTCCTGATGATGATGATGTACCTCTGATGATGATGCTGATATGATTCTGATGGCTCTGATATGATATGGGTCCTAATTTGATGATAGGTCCTGGGTTCACTGATAAAGGTCCTGGGTTAATTGATTGCTGATATGTTGATAGGTTTGATATGATAGCAGATTTGATATTGATTTTTCTCCTAATATGAAATTGATTTGCCTCCTGATATGAAACTGATATGCCTCCTGATATGAAATTGATATGATATGATAACTTGATATGATATGATATGATATGATATGCCCCACTGATAAATGTTTTTGATGTGATGCCAATTTGATACTCTGATGCCCCCTCAGAAATAAAACATATTAATTCCTTGATTTGAAAGATTTTGAGTAGTTGGAATATGTTTTGATTTCTGATACCATTTTAAAGAAATAAGCAAGTTTTATTTATGCCCCGGCTAATGAAGATGTCATATAATAGGTCCAAAGTGTATTTTTAAGTGTTTATTAGGACCAATTTCACCTTAAATAGGGTAAAACCCCTCATTTTACTATTCATTTTCACCGTTCCCTTTTGAGATTTTAGCTCTGATTTTAGCCCTTTTTACACAATGGTGGTCCCACATCGCGAGCATCGGTTTGAGAGAGCACGACGGTTCGGTCGGAGAGCAAATGATGGTCCTCCGGTATGTCATTCAAATTTTCCTCATGTTTCGAAAGTTGCATTTATGACCTCATTTAATGCATTTTAAAATTTTAATTCTACATTTTTGAAAAGAAATGTCACCTCCGTGCCTTTTAGTTACGCCTGAAAAATTTAAATGTCACCTCTGGTAAATTTAATATCACCTTCCTTAGCTTTGCTCACACCTTTAGAAAATCCTTTATCGTCTGCGGACAATTTAATATCACCTAGGGTTTAAGCATTTTTAATTGTTTATCGCGTGAAAATCTTGGATAATAAAATGTCGGCTGCTGAAAATCTTATACGGCGTCCATGAAATTAAGTCAGGCAGATGATTAAAATCACATGTAAGGAGAATTAGATGTCACCTCTGGTAGAAGAAATGACGCCTGAAAGAAAAGTCGCGTAAGTGAAATTTTTTTTTTATGTTATTTGAGACTTTTCTATGACATCTGATTGCTCGATTGCGTCAACTTGATTGATATCGATCACTTCAATGAATTCAATCGAATGTTCAGTTAGGGTGTTCCCCTTGTTTGATTTCAACAATGAATTAGGACATTGGTAACTATGATATCTAAGAATAAGGTAAATCAATCTTCATCATGAATGATAGGTCATGGATCTAATCGTCCATTCATTTTATTCTCAAATGCTTAGAGACATAAAACTAGGATCATCCTTCCTCAATGCTTAGAGTTAGGATTGGTAGGTCTGATAGGTATATTTAAATTGATGACTATGATTGATTGTTTGATTTCCTGATAGTAGGTTACTCATGTGATTCCATTGTTTTGATTAAACAGGAGGATGTCCCTATTCTATACCTTCAGACTGTACCACATTGGGTGATGGAGCTTAGGGAGTAGTTGACTGATGCTGAGAGGTGAGTGATTAGGCGCTGTGGTTTATTATGTGTATTAGAGCTTCCTCAGTTCCAGATGAACTGAGGTTTGATTATCGCTATCGCAGAGCATTGGCACTCTAAGACAAACACTTTTTGGCTGCCACAGGGAGAGATGACTATTACTCCTGAGGATGTATATAGGTTACTACGGATCCTGACACATGGAGAGATAGAATATTACGATGCAGTATATGATGGGACTAATTGTCGAGGAGTATTTGGAGATCCTTCTATAGGTGATGATTGCATCCTATGGCCTCAGTTTGCTTCATTTCCTATTTTACCAGCGTTGTTAGGTGCTATCATTGGTGGCGTGTTATTACCTGATTGTCGGGGTCATGGATTTTTAGTGGGATGGGGTAGGATTATCGAGGACTTGCTACATCAGCCTTGACACTTTGATTGGGGATCTTGTGTGCTTGCGCAGCTATACCATGATCTTCATGAGGTGGTTTATAGGAGATCGGCTTCGTTATTTGCTGGGATTCATATTTTGCAACTTTGGATATGGGAGCACTTACCAGTTAGTCATCTGATATCAGAGCGAGACTGACCTTTAGGATATCCTTTTGCATGGCAATATACTGGTATGGTGACACAGCATCACTTGGGTCATTTGGAGTATTGGCGGCATCAGATTGATGATATGGATGAGGTCTATTGGAGACCATATGTCGAGGTCAAGGATTGGAGAGAGGATAGCTTGGAGTTACCGTATATGTTTGCTCCTCAATGGATGATCGGCAGGATCGACTCTGTTCTTGAGAGATTCTTGGTAGGTAGAGTGCTACAGCAGTTTGGGCGGATTCAGCCTGTGCCTCAGGGATTTGCAGTGTATGCTCGTTCTAGTGCAGAGAGGGCTACTTGGGGACACATGCCTTCATATGATGATGCTATTGAGCAGACATCACTACTTGGTTATATGGACTGGGATATGAGGTTACACATTAGAGATGTTGGGGTTACTCAGGAGTATCTAGCTTGGTTGATGGAGCATCCTATGCCTCAATTTACAGACCCTGCAGAGCAAGTACCTGGGAGAGATGATGATGGTGATGATGTCGGTGGTGGGAGGAGATTCAGATGTAGACCACGAGGTAGGGTAGTGATTAGACTTAGAGGATGAGTGAGAGACATACAGATACAGGCACCACCTCCTCCTCCTTCTCGTCCTGCAGTAGCAGAGAGACAGAGGATAGATCGTCAGGACCATGTGAGGGCTGCGAGGCAGGATCCAGTTGCAGGACAGGATATAGGAGTAGGATTACTGCAGGCTACCATGGATGGTCAGGATACAGGTGCACAGTAGATGCCAACAGCTTTTTCATGTGATCGGGGAAAAGCTCCGATAGATACAGGTGATCCTCAGAGTACCTATGAGGTTGGGGAGAGTTCTAGTACTACCCAGCTGCGAGCAGATGTGGGAGCATTATGGACAGAGGTATCACAAATGTCTTCTATGATTCAGCAGTTAATGTCAGGTTTGGCTCCATTGGTTCCTCTCCTTGTTGCTATGGTTGGTCAGACGCCTCAGCAACCTCCATCACAGCCTCCTCCACAGCCTCCTCCAGGACCTCCTCCCAGTGGTGACGAGAGTTGAGCTATGAGTTCTCTCGTTGATCATTTGTGTACTGATGTTGAGATACTTGATGTTGTACCATATTCTTGTGACCTTGGTGTCACATTTCCAGTTGTACTTTGATACTTGTTTGACATTGATGCCCCTGTTGATGGGCGATTATAGAGTTGATTTATGATATCATTGTTATACTTGATGCGTTGAGTTTTGAGTAGACATGTGATATGAGGCCATTTATGATCTCTCCTACTTTTTACTTGATGATATATGAGATTACCTTTAGATGCTTCTATATGTGTTTATCTAATGCATTTGTTTTGGATGGATGTGTCTATGGATGCAAAGTATCTTATGTATGATATAGATAGATGGATGCATTTCTTTCTTCATGTATGGATGCAAGCTTTTTATTTTGATATGTTATTTCTCATGTATGCAATCTGTATGTATGCACATGTAAATGATTATTTCTTTCTTTTCCTCGATAATATATCTATGTAATGATTAATGATATGGAATGAATGCAAAAAGTATAATCTCATGTTTTTATTGTAGAAAAGATGATATTGAGGTGATGTTGTCCTTGCTGATTTGACCTTGTTGATGATGTTATGTACCCCCTTTTTGATGTGAAATGACGCCCTTGGAAAAAAAAAGCATGTGCAATTAATCTAACATGAGAATGCATTTAACCTTTTTATGAATGCAGTTAAGTGTCACTAGCTTTTAGCAAATAAATGCCTTGAGGATATATTTTCATCATTGAGCACTTGGGACTGAAAAGTCAATACAATCACCACTGCCCACTGACATGATGATATGAATATCACTTTTTATTGCTCATATGGTAACCTCCGTTTTGCTTTCCCATCGGTCTCATCGATACGACTATCACTGATTACAAACAATCATTAGAGTATGAATACCGATTTTGTCAGATTCTATGTTGCAAGTGGATTTTGTCATTTAGATATGAAGAATCTAAATATCCAAGGTATCTAGTTACGTAAAAAAACAAAGGTTAACTCATTGTTTTATAAGATAATCCTCGATGGTTCTTTGATGACCATGTCTTTAGATGAATTCTCATAAGGCAATGAATCTTCCTCCAAACATTCACTTCATAGTCAAGAAAAATATCATGTCTCTGTCATTGCCAATCTAGTCGAAACATCATTGATCAACTAAAAAGACTTGATACAAATTGAATTAATGTAAGTAAATAGATTTTTAACCAACTTTTCAAAAGAATCTATCTAGGTGTTTCGCATTGTTTTTTTGATCTTCAAAGAGTATTTCCAAGTGTTTTGATCATGGAATGATGTTTGATTTTTAATCCTGAATAATAAGTCAATTTAGGCTCAAGGATTTTGTTGTGGTAGTCAACTTCTTGGTTAGTAAACAATGATATCAATCAAAGGTTTACAAAAATCTGATCTCTCTTCTGAAAATGTTGATCCCTTCCTGCTTGTGACTAAATGTTGCTCATTTGAATCCTTTTTGAGGTACCCACTTTCCGATCCGTTTATGCTGCCCCCAAGTGTTTGATGTATCAATTTTGACAACTTTGGGCAATGCCAAGGATGATGCTACAAAATGTTATTATGACTATGTACAAATGATGGATGCAATGAAGGTTTAGACAAATGGGATGATGAGATGCATTATGTACACATGTGCCTAGGAAAGAAATGACTTAAGGGAACCAAAAGTGCTTGTTGCCAAGTTTTCACCTTTGGTTGCTCTCTTTTTTTTCTTGCTACCGAGGCGCCTATTGCTAGGTTTTCACCAAGGCACTTTTTTCTTTTTCATTTTTTTTTGTATTTTTTATTTTTTTTCTCTTTTTTGTATTTTTCCTTTTCTTGATTTTTTTTTTGAGTTTTCTTTATCACCTTGGCACCTATTTGCTAGGTTTTCACCAAGAGATAGTTTTTCAAATGTTTTTGCTTTCTTCATGCTCAATTTTCCACAGTTTTTGGATTTTTCTTCTTTTCCAATGTTTTTGGATTTTCCATTTTCAAATGTTTTTGTATTTTCAAGATCCCTTTTCAACTATGTACAATAATTATGATGCTCTCTCATCTGATACTCTTTATACTCTTTCATCTACTTTAGGTGTAGAACCTCTTCAAATGAATGCTATTTATGGGTTCTTGTAACTCTTCACCGTTACAATCTGATAACTTATATGTTCTAGTTCCAAAGGATGACACTATCACAAATGGGCCTATCCAATTAGCTTCCCACTTTCCTTTCTTTTCCCTTTCAGCTTGATTTTTGGGATTTTCTCTTAGTACCAAGTTTCCTACTTGAAAAGTTCTTGGTTTGATGTGTTTGTTGTAATTGCATGAAATCCTATTTTGATAAACTCTTAAATGCTCATAAGATTGAGTCTGGTGTTCCTCTAACAATTCCAATTGTTGTAGTCTGGCAATCCTATAATCCTCATCAGTGATCAATCCTCTTAATGGAACTCGTAGAGATGGAATTTCAACTTCTAATGGTAGAACTGCTTCAGTTCCATAGACTAAAGAGAATGGGGTGGCTCCTGTAGGTGTTCTGATACTAGTTCTGTAAGCCCATAGTGCGGGATTTATTTGCACGTGCCAATCTCTTCCTGATTTGTTAACTGATCTTTTTAATATTTTGAGGATATTTTTGTTCGTTGCTTCAGCTTGTCCATTGCCTTGTGGATAATAAATGGATGACGAATGATGTGTAATGTGAAATGTCATGCAAAGTTCATCAATATCTTGATTTTTGAATTGTTTCCCATTATCCGTGATAATGGCATGTGGAATACCATAGCGGAAAATTATGTGGTTCAAAATGAACATTAAAATTTGTTTGCCAGTTGCTGTTGTTAATGGAACTGCTTCCACCCATTTGGTGAAGTATTCTGTTGCTGTGATGATATACTTGTGTCCATTTGAAGATGGAGGATGTATGATTCCAATCAAGTCAAAACCCCATTGATAAAAAGGCCATGGTGTAATGAATGGGTGTAATTCTTGAGCCGGTGCATGTATCATATTACCGTGATATTGACATTTGCTGCATGTCTTCACAAATTGAAAAGCATCCTTTTCTAATGTTGTCCAAAAGTACCCTAAACGAAGGATTTTCTTAGCTAGATTAAGACCACTTGAGTGTGACCTGCAAATGCCTTCGTGGACCTCGCGTAGAGCTAACTTAGACTCTTCTTCCTCTAGACATCTAAGTAACGTCCCATCAAGACCCTTACGATACAATGTGTCTGAAAGGATTAGGTAATGGGTGGCTTGGCGTATGAAGTTAAGTTTTTGGGCATGAGTTTGGTCTATGGGGAGTACTTGGTCTTTAAGGTAAGTATAGATGGGTCCATACCAAGGAGAGTCATGTCCATGTAAAAGAGCAACAATTTGGGTGTCAGGAAGGTTGAATGCCAGTTTTACCAACTCTTCCACCAAGAACTCATACTTCTCATTTTGATCTGGTTTTTGTAAGAATGAAGCCAAGGTAGCCATGGCATCTGCTGCTCTATTCTTTTCTCTTGGAATCTGTTCAAATGTGATCAAAGCAAAGTACTTCTTCCATCCATCAATCAAGGTTTTATATTTCATCAATGTTATATCTTTGGTATTGTATTCATTATTAACCTGATTGATTATGAGTTGGGAATCCCCATACACTTGTAATTCTGCAATATTCCATTCCAAAGCCATTTTGATGCCAATGACTAATGCCTCATATTCCGCTATGTTATTGGTGCATGGAAATAAGAATTTATAGGACTTTGGAATGGTGTACCCTTGAGGGGTAACCAATAATATACCTGTTCCAGAACCTCCTTGTGTGTAAGATCCATCAAAATATAATTTCCATGTCTTTGCTTCTATGTTGACAATTTCTGCATCTAGAAATTCAATTTATATGGTTTGTGTAGACTCCATTGGGTTATCTGCTAAGTGATCTGCTATCACTTGTCCTTTAATTGCTCTTCTATCAACATATTCAATGTCGAATTCACTTAGGATCATGACCCATTTTGCTATTCTACCTATTAAGGTAGTTTTACTTAGCAAGTATTTGAGAGGATCAATCTTGGCAATTAATTTGATCTTATGCATCAACATATAATGTCTTAGTTTTTGAGATGCAAAAACCACTGCTAGACATGCTCTTTCCATGAATGAATAATTTAGTTCATATTTTATTAAGGTTCTACTAAGATAGTAGATTGCCCTTTCTTTTCCTTGCTCATCTTCTTGTGCCAACAATATGCCTAGAGACCTTTCTATGGCTGATATGTATAACAACAATTCTTTACCCTTGATAGGTGACATAAGAATAGGTGGGTTTATCAAATAAGTCTTCAAAATAGTGAAGGCCTTATCACATTCTTCATCCCACATAAATGTAGTGTCCTTGTGTAGCAATCTGGTGAAGGAGTGACACTTTTCTGCTAATTGAGAGATAAATCTCCTTATTGATTGAATCTTTCCTTGTAGTGACCTCATTTGGCTAATATTTCTTGGAATCTCCATTTCTAGAATGGCTTGTACTTTTTCAGGATCAACTTCAATGCCTTTTGCTGACACTATATAACCCAATAACTTGCCGGATTGGACACCAAATGCACACTTCTTTGGGTTTAATCTAACTTTGAATTGTTCTAACCGAATGAATATTTTTCTTAGGATTTGTAAATGCTCTTCTCTATTGTGGGACTTTGCTAGAATGTCATCCACATAATCTTCTAAAAAAGTGTGCATCATGTCGTGGAAAATAGTTGTCATGGCCCTTTGATATGTAGCTCCAGCATTTTTTAAACCGAAGGGCATGACATTCCAACAAAAAGTACCCCAAGGGCAAGTAAATGTTGTCTTTTCTTAGTCTTCGGGAGCAATATTTATTTGGTTGTAGCCACTAAATCCATCCATTAATGAGTACATTGTGTGACCTGCTATTAGATCCACTATAGTATCAATGCTTGGCAATGGGAAGTCATCTTTGGGACATGCAAGGTTTAAATCTCTGAAATCCATACACACACGGATAGATTTATCATGCTTAGTAACCGGCACAATGTTAGAGATCCAATCAGCATATGCTATTGTTCTTATGAACCCCACCTTTAACAATTTTTCCAATTCTTCCTTGACTAGGAGAGCCACATGTGGGTGCATTTTCCTTAGTTTTTGATTCATAGGTTTAACTCCGGGTCTAACATTCAGATGATGCATTATGAAATTAGGATCCAGTCCGGGCATATCGGCATATGACCATGCAAAATTTACTTGTTGTTCTTGGAAGAATTTGATAAAATCCTCTCTTTCAAGAGACGTAAGTGATGTAGCCAAGTGTACGACCTTTGGCTCTAGTTCTGTACCAATGTTAACTTTTTCTGTTGGTTCTATAAGAATAGATGACCGTTCTTCTTCATGTTCAGGCAAAGTGTCCAATATCTCTTCTAATGGTGCCACAGTTGGGTTTTCACCAATAGAACTTCTCATTTTTTTTTTTTTTTTTCATTTTTTTCATTTTTTGACTAAGAGATTGGACCCTTGCTATTGTCATTATGTCTACATTGAGTTCATTGGTGAAAGAGGGTTCGACCGCATTGAGGTATTGGTTTTTTGCTTGGTCATTTGGGAAGTAAAGTAAGTCATGTGGTTTAGTTTGATCCCAATCAATGAGGTCCGGATGCATCAAAATTAAGGAGTTATTGGGTAAGGTATCATTAATAGGATTTATTGATATGACTTTGTTTGAGGGTTCATACATTGTATCATTTAGATCTATGATGTGCGCTTCCTCAAGATGATCCATGGAAGCAGGGTCAAAGTCTCCTTCGCTTGAATCCTCGTCAACCTCTACGGGAAACAATGTGGGAAAAGCCACAAGCGGGTTAAAACTAACGTTTGAATTTCCCTCCTCTGAAGGTGCCCAAAATGTTTCTATCCATGCTCCACTACTAGATGCTTGTTCTATATTAGGCCTTTGAATAGGAGATTCTTCATTAATTGGAGCATCTTGTTTTGGGATTTTTGCATAAGTATGTATAGCAATGACTTCTTTATCTTGACATGACTCATCTGATAAAGTATCCCATTCATAATCCCTAGAGTCATCACTATCTCCTTCGGATTTTAATGCATTTATTTGAGGATGAAAATCATGCATTGGACTTGAACTTTCTCCCTTGTATTGAAAACCTACTCTGGATTTTTCATGACTTTCCCTCCAAATAGGTTCAATAGGTTCTAATAATCCTCTATTTCTTTGGCCTAGGGGTCCTCTTCCTTTGTATCCCATCTTTTGCATAATATCAAATCCTTTCCCATATTGTTCAGTTTGTATATTGACATGCTGAATTCTTTCCATGGGAGTGTCTAAGGTATCATCCTCATCATGATAAAGCCATTGAAGGACATCATCTTCTTCCTTATCCCATGTTGCTTTGCTATCTTCCCTCACAAAATAAGAATTATACTTATGTGGAAGATGTTCTTTTAATGGTTTTCCATGTGATTTGGGAGACATGGGCATGTCAAATAGAGAAACTGAATATTCTCCTACCCCTTTTGAACTAATCTTGCATTGTTTGTCAAATTTGTTCATCATCTCACTCATGTATTGGTAATGATCTTCTTTAGCTTGTTCTTTTTCCTCTTTAGTAGGTTTGTAGATCACTGTCTCCAATTTAGGTGCTACATATGGACTTTCCATTACATTTGGACCCTCGTAGCTCACTTTTTCCTTGCCCTTAGTTGATGTAGTTGAGCTAGCTTGAAGAGAATTTTGTGCATCTTCATTGGTGATTCTTGGAACAACTCCTTCATGATTATGTGGAATGTATAATTCATGCAAGGGTTTGAGTGCATTACAATATTGGAATGGATTTGAGTCTCCTCCAACTATGATTTCTTCACCCATGTATGGGAACTTGATGCATTGGTGATATGTGGATGGGACAGCTTGCATCTCATGAATCCATGGTCTTCCCAATAAGATGTTATAGGTTAATTTCATGTCCAACACTTGACACTTGGTTTCCTTCTTGACTGGTCCCACTTGGATGGGCAACACAATCATGCCTTTAGAAGCTCTTTCAGCTTCGTTGAAAGCTTTTATGGTGATTTTCTTCATAGGGTCAATGCAAGACTCGGATAGACCTAAGGATTTTACAAGACTCAATGTGCATATGTTAAGACCAGCCCCTCCATCAATAAGGGCTCTTTTGACTCTATGCCTTTCGATCAAAACCTCTATATGTAATGGCAAATTTTGAGGATGAGTTATAGAAATGTCATCTTGATCAGAAAATGAAAGACAATGAGGAGGCATGAGATGTCCTACCATATTTTGAAACTTTTCTTCCCCTAAGGTAGTAGAAACATGTGTCTCTTCCAAAGCTTTTTCCAAAATCTCTTTATGATTTGGTGACAACTTCAATAACTCTAAGATTGAGATTTGTGCTGGAGTACGTTGCAATTGGTCCACCAAACTATAAGGCCTTGCTGCTATAGGAGGTTGTTTGACCACAATGTTGGATTGTGGGATATTGGTGTTTTGAGGGACTATCCCTTGTAAAGTCATTCTAGAATTTTGCCCTCTTGTAATGACATTTGTTGCTTCCTTTTGAGGCTGTTCATTAATGATTATAGCATTAACAATATGATCATATGATGGCACAAAGTTGAGATTATTGGCACTTTGTTTCTTGCCATTTGATGACTCACCTTTATCATGTTTGTAAAAAGGTTGTTTGAAGGCCGTATGATCTTCATTATTTTGGGGTCCATCAACAGTGATTATGTTATTATCTATCAAGTCTTGCACCACATTCTTTAATTATAGACATTCATTTGTAGTGTGCCCCCGAATCCTATGATATTCACAATGATTCTTAGCATCCCACCAGCCCGGCTTATGGTCTGGTTCATAAGGCTTAATAGCAGGTAATGTAATAACATTGTTAGCCATGAGAGCCTTTAATGCAGTTTCAAGTGATTCTCCCAAGGGTGTAAAGTGTCTTGAAGGAGTGGGCTTCAAATACTTATCATACTTTCTATTTTGATCCTTGTTTCCTTGATTATTCTTGTTGGCATTGTTGTTGTTGTTGTTGGAAGGTGCATTATATGCTTGATTAGTATTATTCACTTGATTTGGTGTCTTTGTAAGGGCAAATGGAATCACCTTCAAGTTGCTGGATAAAACTACACCATCATTAACAATTCCTTTGTTGTTATTTTTTGCAGCATAATGGCTATTTTTATTGTACCAACTTTTATTTTGATTGTTGTTATTGTTGGTATTGTTGTTGTTGGAGTTAGAGTTATTCTTATTTTCCTTGTACAATTTCAACTCTCCACTCTTAATCAACACTTCTTCCATTGTAATTCCATTATCAATCAAATCTTGGAAGGTTTTAGGACATTGCATCCTTAGTCTATAATTTAATTCTCTTCTTAAACCGTTAATAAAGATATCCATTTTTTCTTTTTCCGATACACTTCTTGGATATCTAGCAAATGCAGTCCTCCATCTTCGCAAGAATGTGAGGAAGGCTTCTCCATCTTGTTGCTTCGTGTTACATAATGTTATCATTGTGACCTCATGTTTGATGTTATAAGAGTAATGAGTCATGAATTTAGAAGCTAATTCTTCAAAGGATTTTATGCCGGATGGCAGTTTTGAAAACCAATCCATGGCCATTCCTCCCAAGCTTCTTGGGAATAGTCTCATTAAATAGGTTGATTCATGCATGAATTCAAGACTCAATGCACAAAACCCCCAAAGATGATCATGTGGGTCAGATGTTCCTTCATACCTCTCATATTTAGGAAATGTTACATTAATGGGAAAAGGCACCATGACCAAACTCTTATGGAATGGAAAAGGACATAATGTTTCAATAGAGAAAGGCTTAGGAGCCCCGTTTTATTTCAAACTGTTGATTTCCATTTGTAATGCCTTGAATTGTTCCCTTA
This sequence comes from Chamaecyparis obtusa, assembly GCA_027943335.1. Taxonomy (NCBI): domain Eukaryota; kingdom Viridiplantae; phylum Streptophyta; class Pinopsida; order Cupressales; family Cupressaceae; genus Chamaecyparis; species Chamaecyparis obtusa. The sequence continues at coordinate 202,707 of BSBK01004992.1, read as the reverse complement.
TTGCTTCCATAGGGTCTTCTATTTCCTTGGGCTTTAATTGTTCTATGTCAAAATCTTTAGGTAGCTTTACCCCCGTTTGTATCAAGTCCATGAAGTGTTTTTCTTTATCCATAAGCATGGTCTTTTTTATTAGTTCTATGAAATAAGGGCATTGTCTTGCCTCTAACGCTCTTTCAACCTTGGCTTCTTCCATAGTTGGGGGTAAGTTTGTATTATGAGGAGGAAGTAAGTTGTTGCCTTGTGAATTTGCCTCTTGGGAATTAGTATCTCTTCCTCCATTATTAGAATTTCCTTGATTGTTGTTAGGATCCATACCCCCATTCATGTTGTTCCCTTGATTGTTGTTAGGATCCATACCCCCATTCATGTTGTTCCCTTGGTTGTTGGGATTGGTATTTCCTAGGGTAGCGCTAAACATCTTGTTAATGTCCTTTGCCTTAGCGGGTTTTTCAATCACTCGTGAAGTAATGAAAGTGTTCTTTGGAAATGGGAGCTCTTCTCCGTTGTAGGTCCCATTTGTTTGTAATGCTTTCCTTATAGAGAGTGATCTTTTAATAACAGGCATGAACAAACTTTAAGGGTATGTTGACTTTCTTCTCTTGATAAGCTAGTTTTTGGAATAAGGTAAAGATTTTTGATCAATTTTAAATGGTTTAAAATTTTAATGATGTTTTGATCAATAACTTTGGAATATCTTGTTTGAAAATATAAAAACAATCTCAACACACACATCAATTGGGTACCATATCCCTAGAATGCTCTAATATGTGTATTTTTGAACGTTTTCACAGGTTAAAACACAAGAATAGCTTCCATGCAATCTACCTAGCACATAATTGGTTTGTAAACATGGCTCTAATAGGTAGTTTTGCTATTTTACCATTATGTAGTAAGTTTTCCATTCAAAATAGATCTTAGCTTTTCATCCCCCAAGTATGTTAAGGGGCTTCCCACATGCACCGAAGCATGATTTTGCACAATCTGTTAAGACTACTAGAGGAAGTTCGAAAGAGCTAAAATCTTTTTTGTCATGCACTCCATTAAGGATACACATGTTTCATTTTATAGTGGGTCGGATTCTCATGGAAAAAGCAAGTGTATCCCACTTTGGGCTGTCCCTCTCATCGGCCCTTTTAAGGCAATCTCGGGAGGCGAGCCCACTAAGTTTTAAACATGTTCATTTGAAAGCATGAAAAGTGGATTTTGGTAGAGCAAGTTTGGGAATTTGATTCACTCAAAGAGTGAAGAGCATATCCCTATTGCTTTTCCCTTATCCCAAACACTCATAATCAATTTGGTTCTTTTTCAACCCCGTGACAAAGGGGTTCTTAGAATTGAAGTGTTTATTTTTTTTCCTTTTACGATTAAACTATGTTTTGAACTTTGAAATGCCAGAAGCTAAGGGAATGTGCAAGCTTGATGAGAGAAATACCTCAAACGATGCTAGCAAAGGCTAGGCACATTTTTAAGTAGTAGATTTCTCTTTTTCTCTCCAAATCCTTCCCTTACCTTAGCAAAATGTTCCCTCCACCAACAAGTTAGTCAGCACAATACAAACAAAGTGAGGGGAAACTAAAATTAAAAGCTTAAAATGATATAGTTGATTATGCTTTTGATTCTTTTTACCAAAATACTTGCAAAATTCTTACAAACTTAAGGACTAAACTCCCAATTTAATGATACGTATTTTTGTTTGTAAGCATCTACAACAGCAATGTATTTAGCATATAATTCTACCTCCTTTTCTAAATCATTGTTGAGAACAAAAGTAGAGTGTACCCGATTTTCTTTCCTTATCCTCTTAGAGATCAATTTCTCCTCTAAGTTATGCCTTATCTCTAGTTTTTGCACTTTCTTATGACAGACCATGCTCCTGAGACAAAAAAATGACCATGAAGTTAGAATACAGTCATCATTTTAACATTTTTGATAAAATAGAGAACATACAACCACGTGACATTATCCAGACTACAGGCGAGATAAAATTTAATAAAGACATGACTGCTTTAACCGTGAGCATCACCAAAAGGGGCTCAAGCGAGATTAAAATAACCAAGTGCGATATCAATTTTTAGCTAAGCGTGAAATCTTTACTAGACGTGACAACAGTAATTACTCTGATAAAATATAAATGCTCAATCAGGCGACATTGTCTATGCTGAACGCGAGATCTAATTTAATAAAGACATGATTACTTTAACCGCGAGCGTCACCATAAGGGGCTCAAGTGAGATTAAAATAATCAAGTGCGATATCAAATTATAGCAACGCATGAAATCTTTATTATAAGCGACAAACTAATACTAGAAAAGTGACATTTCATTAATCAAAGGTGACATTTAAAATCAATGAAGCGAGAAATTAAATGAATAAGGTAGAGTACTCCCTTTACACCAGGTGTAAAATGATTCTTCGGCCGTGGCTTTTTAATTCTATCCACGCGACATTTAAATGACCAAAGGCATCAACTATTTGTCCATGACGCAAGAGTTTGATTTCTGCCGGCGTGATTTCTTTCACCAGAAGCGTGATTCTGTAGGCTGAAAAGCGTAAGAGTTCAGACTTTAGGTGATATTTTAATTTTTTTGCGTGACATCTCTTTGCTTTAGGCGTGACTTCTTTACCGGTAGGCATGATTTCTTTTTTGTAACCTGCAAACAGTAAGCAAATTCATGCAATTCTAGCCTAAATTTTGTAAATAACATGGAAATAATGATGAATTTGAGGCCTAGAGCCCCACGGTGGGTGCCATTTGTGTGTGAGTGATTTACACCTTCATGAAATAACAAGATTTAAAGAGAATTTACACTATTCAAAGAAAACTAATCTAAATAATGCACAAATTAATCTAAATATCTCATGGTTCTCTAAATTGAAGTGGTAAATGAGGCTCTTAGCTGCAAATCCTCACTAGTGACACTCTAATTATGAGAATTGAACTAAGAATAATATGCAAACTAGATCTAATTATCAAATTCTAGCTCTATTTGATAAGAAATCTACAAAATGATCAACAATTGAAGCTAATTATCAATGAAAATTGCTAAGTGAGTGATGTGGATGCAAATTGCAAGAGCTTTGCTGCAATTCAAAGATATGGAGTGGATGAATTATGCTTCTAAATGCCTTCAATATATAAGATTTTCCCAAGGGTAGGGGGTAGAGTGAGATAACCATGGTTATGCTTGGGTAAGGTCAATTGGCTTTGCTTTGTCCATAAATGGGGGGACAAACATTTAAATGATTTCAAAAGGCTGGACCATTTCAACAAAAGTGAGTGATTTGTGTCCATTTTGTCTCCTTTTTTGCTTTGTTCAGGGAAATTCATATTTATTAATTAATTAAAGTAATTAAATTTAGCCATGAAGGGTAAGATGTTCATTTTGATTTTTGCATTCAACAACTATGTCATTAATTGAATTTAATCAATTTCATAGTGTTTTTCCCCTTTTCAAGCCTTATTTAATCATTTAATTGAATTTTCTTTGATTGGAATTGTCTTTGTTCCATTTATTGATTTTTTCATGCTATTTTGATGATTTGATTGCACCTTTTGACTGATTTAAGCCTTTGGCCAATTTTCCATGTCTACACTAGCAGATCAAGAATCCCTAAGTCTCTTGTTGAGAAATACAAAGGTGATATATGTTTTATGGTGGATATTGATCTTACCTATATTGAAGTAGTAGAGCCTAGAACAGAGTTCATATACCCTCTTGGCTATGAAATATCTGAAGTAGAAACTAAAGATTATGTTAGCAGACTACTGAAGTGTAAGTTGGATACTCAATGTAAAAGGTTTGGAACTTTTAAGGAGAACTTCAACTCCACAAAGATTCTAATTAAAGAGAAACAGTCTAAGAAGAGAGTTGAGAGCACCATTAAGAAAATCTTAAAGGATATAGGAATGATAGAGAGAGAGTTTTTGGTAGAAAAGAAGATAGTAGAAGCAATCAGAGAGAGTGGACAAAAGGAAGTTTTGCCTATCCCTCCTTTATCATCAATTGCAGTGCCATAGGAAGAACCACAAGTAAAGGTGAAAGTGGAAGTACCTAAGAAGGACATAGAAAAAAAAATGTCTACTAGATCCAATTCCTCTACACCTAGCAAAAGAGTTAAGGAGAGTGCCACTGGACTAGGAAAGAGGCATAAAACACTAGTGCAACCTATTCCAAGAAAGATTGTAGAGGTTAAAGATGATGTCACTACAAAGAAGAAAGCTTGGAAACTAAAAGTTGAAAAGCTTAATGAGAAGATTATTGAGAATGGTGACTTTGCAAGAATGAACAAACATTATGATCTTTATGATTATACTAATAGACTTAATCTAGAGAATGCAGTTGTGAAGCATATGATCTTGACTGGCAAGAAGTTTGACACTATTCAAGGAAAGATACCTGATGATCTTTACAACAAACTTCTAAACAGAAATAAGAGAGCATCAGATGAAGAGATAGATATCAGAGAAAATCTTGTGAGGAAGCTTTGTGAGATAAGAGATGAAGCTAATTTCAACCAGATTATGAAGGCCCTGAGCACCCATCTGAGAACCAAAAGGAGAACAATTTAGATTATGGGAGGCAGGTATGAAGAAGTAAATTCTGAGACTAAACAAGCAATTATCAAGGTTATGGTAGAGTATGTTGGAGAATCATCAGTTGCAATAGAGCAAGCAGGTGAGAAAGTACAAGAGGACATTCCCTCTTCTCCAGCTATTAATATTGAAGATGAAACAATGAATGTAGAAGGTACACAAATCACCTTGGATACTAATGAAAATATATTCAAGAATTTGGATAACATTGTTGACAATTTGGCCTTTGAGGAACAGGAAGCTATAAAAGAAGAAGAGATGACAGAGACCACTATTGTGGAACCACCAGTTGTAGAAGAAAAAATTCTCATTCCCACCAAAGAAGATATCAATCTTACTCCTGAGATTGGAAAGAAGACTCAAATTGGCTTTATGATTGAGCATTTGGGAAAAGAAGTAGATGATGATGATTAGTTGGAACTGATTACATCCTTAAACAAAATAATTGGTAAGAATAAGAAGGTGAAGAGTCTTGAAGGATGTCTGAAGGAACTAACTGAAAAGTTACAAAGTATTGTGACCACACAAATTTTAGAAGTAGACCTTATGGAGAAGGCAAAGAAGGTAATAAGTACCTTTGATAATGAATTCACACACTTAGCTGATATTGCAAAAGTGAAAGCACAAGAAGACTATGAGGCTAGAATGCTTTTGAACATCAGTCAGTACATCAGTAATGATATCAATACTCTTGATATCTGTATCAAAGATTTGAGGAAACATTTGGAAATAGGTAAATCTTTGTATATACAGTGTACAAAATTAGAGACTTTGACAGCTAAGGAAGATCAGAAGATGAAGTTGATGGAAGTAGAGATTCTAAATGAAACAAACCTTCTATCTAACCCCAATGTGAAGGTCTGTAATGTTGAGAAGAAAGTTAGAAAACTGTATGATGAAATCAGAATTGTACAAGATGAGAAAGACATGAAACTGAGAAGATATACTCTTTTGAGAGAGCATGTTTCTATGAAGTTGAGCATAATTGAAGAACAGTTGGAAGATTGTATTTCAGCAAAGACATCCTTTTAGAAATTTAACTTTGAAAACCTCCAAGCATGTGAAATTACTTCTTATAGACTGAGCGCACTACTCAATGTGGTAGATTCCATTAAGAAATCATGGGAGAAGGAGATAGAAGCCATGAAGATAGATTTTTCAAATTGTGTTGCAAGCCTACTAGCTTTGCAATAAATAAATTGAGGTATAAATTTTTGTGATACAATTTTGTGACCCTCCCTACCTTATTTTGTCATTGTTGTCAAAGGGGGAGAGATATATAGAAGAAAATTGATAGTATATGATAAGGGTTGTTACTCTTAGGGGGAGTAATATATTAGAGGCAATAATTTTTGAGTTATAAGGATAGTATGTATTTTATACTATGGCCACAGTTTTGAACAATTTTGAGATTTTTGAGTTGTACACTTACCCAATTTTCTCATATGTTTCCACCAATGAAAAAGGGGGAGATTGTTGGAAATTTGGCTGAGTTGATTGCATAGATGTTGTCATTATGGAAACATATGATCCTCATGAAGATCACACAAGTCAGAGAGCAAGTATGATAGAGCGCATTGCAAATTTGTCTAAGTGTGAGACAGTGTTTTACTAGTGAACCTGGATATAGTTCTTGTTTGCGACATTGACTGGAGTAAGTTCAGTGCTTTCACACTTGAACATAGACTCTATGATGTCTATTGATCACCCATCTTAGAGAACAAGTCATTACAGCATGTATGGAAGAAGTTATGATAGTTTTACTGAAGACAGTGGGAAGCTGACATGATAGAATATGAAGATAGAACTAGTAAAGAGTTAAGGGATTATTTTGTTTATCAAAATAATGACTTAACAATATAAAGTGATGACATCCTATATGTTAACTCTTTGATAAAGCTATTGGTATAAATGCAAATGTAATTGTAATTGTAAAGTGAAGTAATTGTAACAAGCAACATGTAATTGTAGAAGTATGATGCGAAGTATATGAAGCATATGTAATAGCGATAGTGAAAGAGCAATGAAGTGATATTGATGCAAGCAGTATAAGGTTATGTACCTTAAGTTATTTTGTAATCAGTGTATATTGTACATTAATTGTTTGGGTAGTGGGATCATCTAGTAATCACATTTTGTACTACAACTCCTAACAAGGTTGAGGCTTCTAACAAGGCCTATAGTCCCTTAATTAGGAATGATATAGTATACGCTTGTAATAGACTCCTAATAGGGTCAACATCCTTAACAGGATATTTTTGATTAGTGGATCTTTGTGGGTACCATCCCCACCAGGAGTTTCCCTTGGCCAGGGTTTCCTCAAGAACAAATAATGTGTTATGAGTTCTTTATTGTTATTGTAAGAATTTGCCTAAGGAAAAGAGTAGAAACCAAGATCTAGAAGCTCAAGAGATAGCACAACAAAGAGAGACAAGATAATATGATCAAATGAAGAATTCAATAATGATCAAATGATGGATAATAGATTGATTATATATAATGTAGAAATGCCTCAATATATAGGCAATGCATGATAACTAGAAGTTATGCAAATGATAAGCTATCAACTAGACATGGTGGAATCACATGTCCACCAAAGGTGGATCATCCTCCATTGTACATGAAAGTATGTGCAACAATGAGAGGATGATAATGTGATAAGTGCACTAAAGGTGGATCTCACACAAAAAGAGGTATGTGATGACAACTATCACACCTAAAGTGGAGATCCTCCTAACCATGTGCTAAAAAGAAATGCAAACTCCTAGGTGTCTCAAAGACAACTAATTATGCAAATGCATTATCCTAAGTAAATTTAAGTAAAGTGTAATTAGTAAATAATTAATTAGACCAACACCCCCCCTTCAGTGCAACTTAGTGGAATACACTTAAGCTCACAATGCAAGATGGGTCCCAGCTACTAGGCCATGTTAGATACCCATGTACAATATACAAGAACAATGCAATCTCTCATAAAGTGGAGAAAGAGGGAAAACCTCATGGGAAAAACCCTCCCCCAGAAAGAGAGAAGAATACAATAATAGAATATGAGAGAGAAGACCTCATATGAGGAAAAGATCCCCCCAATAAGATAGAATAGAGAAGTCATGTGACCCCCCCTAATGGAATAGTCGACACCCCCAAGAGAGCTCGCAACTAAAGAAACTTGCTCTCAGTGAAGGGTTTGGTGAAGATGTCTACAACCTTCTCTGCTATAGGACAATACTACATCTCAATGACCTACTCTTGTATCAAATCTCTAATGAAGTGCATATGAACCTCAATGTGTTTGGTCCGCTGATGTTGGACCGGATGTCTAGAGATCACTATAGCACCCTCATTGTCACAATGAATGACTGTAGGTCATGGAATACTGAAACCAAACTCCTTCAAGATATGCTAATGCCAAATAGCCTCTGTAGCTATAGTAACAACCCCTCGATACTCAACTTCAGTCAAAGAAAGAGCAATAGCATGTTGCTTCTTACTCTGCCAACAAATGGGGCCTGAACCAAGATGAAACATGTAACCTAAAGTAGACTTGTGACCATCAATATCACCTGCCCAATCTAAGTTTGTATATCCAACCAACTGAAGTCATGTACCTACTACATAGTGAATCCCATGTGTATGTCTACCCTATATGTAGTGTAATATGTGCTTGCTTGCCTTCCAATGAAGCTCATGTGGCTCTTGCATGAAGCAAGAAACCATGCCAACTACAAATGATATGTCAAGGCATGTATGTGTCAAGTAGATGAAACTTCCAACAAGTTGTCTATACAAAGTATCATCAACAAGTGGTGTAGAACACTTAGCCTCTAACTTGACACCTGATAGAAATGGAGTGGGTGCAGCCTTGCAATCACTCATGTGAAATCAAACAAGTAAATCAAGAGCATACTTGGGCTGAGAAAGTGTGATCCCTGCTAAGGACTGTGTGATCTCAATACCAAGAAAATAGTGAAGTAAACCCAAGTCTGTCATAAAAAATCTATCCTGCAAAGAAGACTTGACACTAGCAATGATGGATCAAGTACTCCCTGTAATGATCAAGTCATCAACATAAAGTACAAGTAACAAGTGTGAGTCATCCTGCCTAAGAATGTAGACATTCAAATCTGAATGACACTTGGGGAATCCTGCTAAGAGAAGGAAGTAATCCATCTTGGCATACCAAGCCCTAGGAGCCTGTTTGAGGCCATAAATAGACTTCCTTAACTTGCAAACCATAGTAGTATCCTAGATGAATCCCTGTGGCTGCACCATATAAATCTCCTCATGAAGATACCCATGTAGAAATGCACTCTTAACATCCATTTGATGTACAACCCAACCATGAGCTGTAGCAATAGCAAGTGTCAAATGAATGGAGTTCATCTTGGCTATAGGTGCAAAAGTCTCAGTGTAGTCAATACCAAGAACCTATGAGAAACCTTTTGCAACAAGTCTTGCCTTATACTTATCCATACTTCCATCCACTACAAACTTGGTCTGATAGACCCACTTACATCAAACCAATTTTCTTCCCTTAGGAAGAGGAACTAAGTCCCAAGTGTTATTTCTCATCAAATAGTTATACTCTTCCTCCATAGCTTTGTCCCACTCAGGAACCCCTGAGGCTTTCTTGAATGATTATGGATAAGAAGTAATTGCAATATAAGCATGTGGAAATGAGTTATGTTGTGACCTTTTCCTCCTAGTGTCTGAAGGATTCCCACAAGTGAACCTGCTGAATCAAGTGTTTGTTGTGCCCAATGAGGTCTAGTGGAGGAAGAAGATGATGAAGGAATTTCCTCAATTATGTCTTGAATCTGCAAAGGTGGAAGCCTACGAGTCAAGGTTGAAGGAGTTTCATCTTCCAAGTTACTATCATCACTATCATTATCTGAAATGGATGAAGTAGGAGGAGTTGAAGAATCCAAGCTAGGACAATTCTCTTGAAAGTGAACACCCCTCTCAAAGAAGATCTCATGTGTCTCAGGATCCATAAGCTTGTATGCCTTAAGAGTCTCGGGATAACTGACAAATATGCAAGGCTTGCTTTGTGGTTCCAATGCCTTATGTTTCTGTGGAGGTATGTGTGCCCAAGCTGGACAACCAAAGACTCTAAAGTGTTTCACAACTAGTTTTCTTCCACACCAAACTTCAAAAGGAGTAACTCCATCCAAATCTTTATGAGGAGTTCTATTTTGTATGTGTGTGGCACAACATATAGCTTCAGCCCAAAAGGCTTGATCAAGAGACTTAGCATGAATCATACAAGTGGCCATCTCCTTAAGGGTCCTATTCTTCCTTTCTGCAACACCATTCTGCTATGGATTGTAGGCAACTGAATGTTGAAGATCAATACCCTCAAGTGTGCAAAAGTATATAAGCCTTGAGTTCACATATTCCCTTCCATTATCTATTTGAAGAATCTTGATGGCTTTACTTGATTTCTTCTCAACATGAGCCTTGAAGGTGAGAAATTTATCAAACACTTCACTCTTGTGACCAAGAAAGTAGACCCAAGTGTAGCGTGAAAAGTCATCAATGAAGGTGAGTACATAACGAGCCTTGCCAAATGATGGCAGTAGAAAAGGGCCCATCACATCACTATGAACCAACTCAATAACAAATATTTCTCTCCATGACTTCCCCTTATCAAACTTCTCTTTGGGATGTTTGCCTATTTCACATCCTGAACATACACCCTCTGAATACTTGACTTGAGGTAGACCTTTGACCATATCCTTGCTGCTAAGCTATTGAAGATATCTATAGTTGAGATGTCCAAATCTTTCATGCCAAAGTTTACTTTGTGAATTTGAGTGTGTCAACAAGGCATGTGAAGGGGTCTTAGGTACAAAATTAGAAAATGAGTAAAGCCTTGTGTCATGATTTGCTTTCCCTATTGCCACCATAGAATCATCCTTAAGATTTTTGACTACAACTAAATCAAGTAGGAATTCAACTTTCTTTCCACCTCCATAGTGAGTGATTTGGTAAATTGAAAGGAGGTTTGTGCTAAGGTTTGGAACATAGAGAGCATCTTTGAAAGCTCCATTTTCCATCTCAACTGCCCCTTTTCCTTCAACTTCCACTTGAGTATCATCTCCTACATAGATGTGAGGTACCATAGATGGTTTCAAGGAAGAAAATTGCTCCTTGGTTGCACCCATATGATTTGTGGCTCCTGAATCAAAGATCCATTCCTCTGAATTAGTTGTACTTGCCACAAATGCTTTCCCTTTACCCTTTGAAGTAGAAGGTGATGAATCCTTTCCCTTGTAGGCATTTGGCAAATCAATGTGATGCTTCTTGATTATGTTTGTCAACTCATCAATTTGTTTCTTGTGGCATTGATGCTCATCATGATTTGGCTTCTTGCAATATGCACAAATTTTCTTCTCCTTCTTAGAACTATCCCCCTTGTTTTTGTTGTTGTTGTTGGTGGGAGATGACTTTCCTTGTTTTAAGGAGGAAGATTTTTGAGTGTCTGATTGTGATTTGGCCTTCCACTTCTTTTGCTTCTTGTTGGAACCTTTACCATCTTGATTCCCTTGATTCCCATTATTAGCCACCAATGCCTTAGACTTTGAAGACTTGAGAATCCCCATACTAATCAATTTTGTTTGTTCTAAGACCAACATTTCTGAAAATGACTCAAATGAAGGCTTAGTGAAGGCACTACCCATTGTTAACTTGTGAGTATTGTAACTAGAAACAAAAGCTCCATATTTAGGAGGAAGATGATTCAAAAAGTGACTAACCAACTTTGCATCCTTGATGGGATTACCACAATCATCAAGTTGTGCTCTATAGTCATTGACTTTGGTGAGATAATCTTGAATTGTGTCAAATTTCTTGGGATGTAATTTGAGGAGATCACTCTCAATTTTGAATCCTATGTCTTCATCTATTTTACCAAAAAATTCTTCAAGTTTATCCCAAGCTCCTTTAGCATCTTTTATGGTTTTGATGTGATACATGACAGCTTGAGACATATTCTCTCTTAAGACTCCTAATGCTTTATAATTTTTTCTTGACCAAATTTAGCTGGCTGCAGTATCATCATCATCAGGTTTTTTAAATGTACCATCCACATAAGGATTTAAACCTTTAACCATTAACTTTCTCCATACATTATCTTTCCATGTAGCATAGTTATGTGGAGTTAATTTTGTAATAGAACCCATGATGTAGAAATGAAAAGACCACAAGAAAGAGAGACACCAACACACAAGACACCCCGCTAATTCACTCAATCAAAGAACCCCCCCGCAAAATGATGATTTTGGCACTTTATAGCTAGTGCATGTACAATTGCCACTTGACAAAATGGATCAAAGTGGACTTCTAATTTTGATGTTTACAACTAAAAATGTGAAGCTATTGCAAACTCAAGAAGATAGGACAGAAGATCGCTTAAGGATCTGATCAATTAAAAGTGCAACAATAGGCCAAAAAAGACCATATTTTGAAAGTACCATGTCTACCCAAAATTTCTCCAAACTAATATCAGATATGGAAAGTAGACAAAAAATTATGCACTTTCAAAAAAAAAATTTGCCTAAAAATGTGTCCGTATGAGCCCGTACGAAGCCTCTGAAGTTGCAAAAATAGGGATTAGATAGGTATAGTCACCAAAAATTGCAATTTCTACAAACTCCATGATCCAAAACCAAAAAAGAACACCACCTCTGAAAAGTTCAAGAAATTTTAGCCAAAATAAAAAAAAATTGCACTCAATTTGGAGTCTGGATGACCAAGTTATGGCCTCCCAAACTTGGACTGCCAAATCCAAACTATAAATGGTGAGGGCTGTTAATTTTTAAAAAATGTTGACGTCACCTATTTTACTGTCTTAAATTTGATGTTCAGATGACCATCATGACAGTGTTAAAGTGCCCAGTTTTGACGGTCAAACGACTGTCAAAATTAACCTCATAAAAAGATGACACAATCACGGGTGAAAATTTGACGTCTTGGAGACTGTCACCACAAAGAAAAAATCACCCAAATGACGTCCAGATGTGCATCAAATTGAACTTTGTGAAAATTGTGAAAAATGCAAAAAAAAAATTTTATAAAAAAACCCAATTTTTAAGTGCCGCCACTTGTCAATTTTTGGTTGGCTGTTTGACTGAGGTTGGTGGAGGTGACATGTCTGGCTGAGTTTGTGCATGGTGGCATCAAAGGTGGGTGGCCTGATCCATAAATGGCGAGGGTTTTGACCAAGTGGAGGTGGCTCAGCTTGCATGAGTGGAGGGAAGGGTGACCGGGAGTTTGATGCTTGTAGAGGCCGTAGAGAGATCAGCCACCAAGAGGAGCTATGGAGGGTAGGGCTGGTGGCCCATTCTATGTGAGTAGCTAAGGTGGGAGCTGTGACTAAGCCGAGTGATGGTCGGTGTGTCAGAGCAGTGGTGGAGGGCCTAGTGGTGAGGCCATGTGGAGTAGAGCAGATCGGCGTGGATTGGCCTGGTGGTGGTGGGTTGGAGCACTGCATGGAGGATGCAGACCAGTGTGGTGGGTGTGGGATATATCCCACATTCACCATGTTTGGTGTTATTTGGGTTTTTAAAAACCCAAGCACCCACAATATTAAACAAAGATGTGCTCCAACCCTTGTTCACACATTGCGCTTGGGGTGCATGCCCAATGCTTGAGGTATATTCTATCGTTGATGTACGTATAATCGACCTATTACTCTGTCCAATACATAGGCCAAAAATGGCAAAAAAAATTTTCCACAAAATATTTTTGAAAATAGGAAAATATTCTAGATCCGTCAAATTATTCAAAAAATATTCTAGATCTGAAAAATAAATGTGGATTCGTAAAATTGATGGAAATAAGAATAAATTTCAGCTCTAAAATATTAAAAATCCTTGATGTCGACCTAAAACATTAAAACCTCAAAACATGTCATCCTGATACAAACATTTAACTGCAACACCATCTAACCAATTGTGTCCACCGGTACAATGTCTTTACTGCCAATTTCACTTCAATCTTCAATAACTTTCAGAATACTCCAAGATAACTGATGCATTTATAGGAATAGATATATACATTTTTAGATGTTCAATCTATGACCACACATCTTAACTCGATCATCTATGCCATAAATAATTCATTTTTTCTTTGTTTCTACTATATCACCATTTGACTAAAAACTTAGGCATTCTTCAATCTGCTCCTTCAGTGCCATCGGTATATCTATTTTCTTGACATAAACAAAACATGCTTGTAGAAATGGCAACACCAAAACACATTCATGTCACAAAAACACATTCATGTGACCAAAACACATACGACCTTCATCAAATGCCAACAATATCTAATTTTTATGGACCATCTTACTATATTTCATGCATTTAAAAATCTAGGTTCATCATCTTACATTCTAGCGAACCTAACTCATTACATGTAGTTCTAATTGATAGATTTAATTTTCTAGTATTTTTTATTTTGATGATGGAATTTACTAAATCTGATTGGTTTTCTCTTTTACATGGGATTACATTAACTTTTAGTTATATTTATTAAAATTGTGTGATAGATAACAGCTTATTTTATTTCATATTTCTTATCTTCATTCATGTAGTACTCTTTCATATGGAATCATGATAATTTTAACCATATTTCCTTCTTAAAAATTATTTCTCCAAGATTTTATCGATGTTACATGTTTTATGATAGCATTCTTAAGGAAATGCATGAAATGTGTAGATTTCATAAAAGAATTTGTAGGACATGATGACATTTAGATATAAAAATAGTAACTCCTCTCCTAGGGTATCTTGTGTTGATAGGTCCCATAATCCTATTAACAATAGATCCCTAATAGGGATACCATATTGATGAGTATTGATATAGATCTTCTCCTCAAGATACCTTGGTGCAAGAGCATAAGCATGTTATTTTAAGCACTTCTCTAGATCCTCTTCCTTTTGTTAGGTCTTATGTTCATTATAAAAAACTTTTTAATAGTGATGATGTTATACATATTTATCTGCTACCATAGTATTAACTGAAGATCTAGACAAGCATTCCTCATCCCAACCTAAAGAGTATGTGAGTAATGATGGTAGGATTCTGAATATTCCTAAAGAGATCCATCCTACTACTATATATCCTTACACAACTTCTTTCCATAAACCTCAAGATGCAATTCGTAAAACTTCTCAATTAAAGGCTTATTATAGTGTAGGCTATGATATTAGTCCTTGACAAGGATATAGCAAAAAAGGTCTTGATATTCAAGAAGGAATAAAGGTCCCTATAGATCCTCCTACATGAATCACTAGAAATGGTATAATATTTATGATGTAGAGTGTTGGAAATATTCAAGACTAGCCAAGTTACTGAGAGGGGAGGGGTGAATTAGTAACTTCAAAACTTTTATATCAATTTCAGATCTTAACCATATTCCAAATAACATTTAGATCAATAAGATAACTACATGCATGAGTAATAGAAAGAATAAAACATTCATAACACTTTGAACATAGAGATTTGGTTACCCAGAAACCTTCCAAATAGAAAGTAAAACTGGGGTGGGGATGATACCCACAAAACTTCAATACTGCAGTATAAAGTTGGTCGGTTAAGGCTTACAATGATCACTTCTGATGATCTACCCTGTTAGGAGCAATTAGGACTGCTAGGTCCACCTTGTTAGGGGATTTACAAACATACAATGAAGTATGCACTTGGTTAAGAGTTTTTACAAAAGACTGTTAAGTCTACCCTGTTAAAGGATTTCAAGCTAATTCACCAGTTAGGATGAAATAGTAGATCTCTTACTTGCAACTATACTTGCTGATTGAGATTCTTTGATGTACTAATCACCTTCTGTGATAGATATATCTCTGCTGCTCCTTATATTGTTGTAGCCCTTTGTAATTCACCTATCTTTGCCTTTTTCTCTTTTTCACACACTACTCTATTATTGATATGATACAAAACATTGCTTATATATGAATCCAAAATAATTACAAAGTTGGCTACTAAAATACAAGTCAACACAAGTATTACTGAGTCAGCCCAAATATAGTTACAAAGTTCCTACAAACTAACTCGGTGACTTTCTGATACTTGGCATCCACTGCAATACTCGACATCATCATGCTCTTGGTAGGAGTGGAGACTCGATCCATACTAACCACTCATTTGTAGTTTCAAATGTGGTATACACTAGAGACTCGGTAGATATAGTGTCACTCGGTAGAAATTGAATTCCCTATTTACCGTGCTGGCACTCAGTAAACACTGCTCATCTCATCACTCAGTGATGATAACTCGATAAGCACTACGAAGCTCGGTCTACTCGGTAAACACTATTCTGCTAGATGAGCTCGGTAAGCACAAAGAGTCTGAATAAGTGTTGTCACTAATGACAAATATACTTAATACCAACAATCTCCCCCTTTGGCATTAGTGACAAAAACACTTATTGCCCAAAACTTATATACAAAAATCATGCTGAATTTGTTTTTGATTTTTCAAAATTTGTCTTTGTCAATCTGTTGTATATACATTTCATGTCTCCCCCATATAGTATACATATATACAAGTATCTTATATCTCCTATATCACTTGTTCTTCTCATATCTCCCCCATTCACCACATACTCTCCCCCTTTTTGACAATAATGCCAAAGGTGTATATACAAATATTTTACATGGAGATGCCAAAATGTAATAGAAAATCAGAATGTACCTTACCAATCAGTGCCAGAGTTCTATCCCAATTCTCTTGCAGAATCTTGCATGTATGGAGTGCAACTTGGACTTCTGCAAAGATTTCAATCATGTGATCTGCAATTGAAAACTAATTGTCATGGATCAATGTTTTTGAGTGTGCAATATGCTTCTGCATTGTATCCATGATGGGAAGGATCATTTTTTGAATATCTATTAATGTGGACTTGATCCTTGCATCCTCTTTTAGTAACTCTGACTGCTTATTAGATAGGAATCTGATTGTCATATGATGTGCAGAGCTTGAACTAGGTTCAAGTTGCAACTTTTGTGCACTAACCTTCAGATCCTCATCAATCTTATTTATTTTGTCCTTAATCTCCTTTGAGAACTTGACAACATTACATAGCTTGACAAACAATGATGTTACATTGGAATAGGAGGATTCAATGTGAGTCAAAATTGAAGATAACCCTACCTGATTGATAGCTATTCGCTGAGCAATACACTCAAGCACTTTATTATCAAACTTCTTCTCAACCTTCTCAAGAAACTTTTCTTGACCAGAAGAGTCCTCATTGAACTTGTTTACTGCCTCTACCAACTGTAACAAAATGTGTTGAGAGGAGTCAACTTCAACACCTATTGCTTCTGTCAAAATATTCTTGGCATCCTCAATGATCTTAAATTCCCTATCTCTTTCTTCTTTTAATTTCTTCTTCTTTGCTTTCTTCTGAAGGAGTTCACCAACCATTTGCATTTGGTCTGCTGAAAGATTTGCACAATCTAATTGTGGAATTTCTGTCTACTCATCCAAATCTATATCTTCTTCTATGTCTTTACTCCTACTCAAAAATCTTGTACTCGTTTGAGCCTTAGGTTCAACTGTCATTGTACTTAATGCCTTTATAGTAGAAATTATTGTAGACATAGTAGGACTTGCAGTGAAAAATGATAAACTTCCAACTGATGGAATGCTAACTGGAATACTTGATAAACCCAAAACTGAAGTATTTACAACTGTAGAATCTAAATTACTTACTGAGGTATCCAAAACTGAAGTACTTGCTGCTGAAAAACTCAAAACTGAAGAAGGTATTGAAGATGATACTGGAGACTGCAACTCGGTGGAAGAAGGAGGCTAAAGCTCAGTGGATGAAGTGGTAGCCACTTCTGTCATTGATACATTAAGCTGTGTGAGCTTGGGATGATTGAACATTTGATGCATCTATAGGTTTTGCCACAATCACACTTGAAGCTATCTCTGGGCTAGATGTAGCAACTTTTGTTGGAGAGTGAGGAAGTGAGGCAATTACCTCTATAGCTATCTAAACTAGATCATCTTCCTCAACATTCTGCTTAGCTTCCTCTATAGCTTCTTCCTCTACTACTTCTTCAACTTCAATACTATCTAGCTGAACTATTTATGTGGCAGCTTCTTCTTTATCTTCATCACTGTCATCTTCAATATCTTTTATTATCATAGTTTCAACACTCAGTTTGTGAAGATGATAGATGTTTTTCCAAGTAGAATTTTTACTCTTCACAACTGACTCTATATCTTTGATCAAAATCAAACAACTGTTGAATTTTAGTGTCATCTTGCACTCATTTTCTATCAATGCCTTATTGATTTCAGCATTTTTCAAACTAGGCATCAACTATCTTAAGGTTTGAGCATATATGTCCTTGACAGTTTGCCTTGCATTGGACCATCTCATCTTAACTTTATCCAATAGAAAACCTAGAATTTGAGAAGCCATATCATCAGGTGAGTACTTCCATTTTCCCATTTTCTCAATAACAGCATCTTCAATTTCCTGCTGCTCTGCCTCTAATCTAATTTCATATTTGAGAAATTTGAAATTTGAAATTCTATATCCTTCTATCAAATCCTTAATCTTTTCTTCTAATGAGGGAGGAGGCCTTTTGACTACTATATCATCATTGACTTTACCTGCATTGCCCCTTATTTTTCTTGTGAAGACTGCAGTAGATTGTTTAGGTGCCTTAGTGATTGTTGCCTTCCCTTTCTTCTTCACAGGTACTTGTTCTTCTTCACTCTCATTATTTTATTCTTCTTCTTCAATGTCCTCTCCTTTTCCCTTGGTTAACATTAGAGGTGTGCTAGATTGCATCTTGGCCATCCTCTTTATGCCTTTCTTAACCGCCTGTGGAAGATTTATGCTTAGTTCTATTCTTATCTTTGCTTCATCATATGTTCCTAAGTATGGAGCCTTTGGATCAACATGTTGATTTACTAGGGCTTCAATTATATCCTTTGTCTCATCAATGTTTATCTCATAAGGAAGAGGTTTCACCCATACAATCCTAGGCCTTACTGCATGAATGTATACTCTACCACAATCAACCATGAAACAAATATCATCTTTATAATCTTCCACCAACTTTTGTGGAATCTGGAATCTGTTATTCATCTTTTCCTTAAAAGATTCAAAATAGTTATCCATTATGTTTACAAAATTCTCACCCATTTTTGCAATGTACTCATTTATCTGATAAAGAATAGGCACATCTTTTCTCCATTTTACCATGCCTTTTGATGGGAAAAACTTTTGAGCATAGAAAAATAAACAAACCAATAGCGAGCCAAACTTACATGGATTGTTCTTTGAGGTTTGGATGCTCTCCATATTCTTGTTGAACTACTTCAAAAACAAATCTGCTAGGTCAAATGACAATTTTTTCTTTACAATTTTGTAAGCTAGGTCAACTACTTCACACGGAACACTATTCTATCCACTTGAACTGTATATCTTGTGAGCTATGACATATGTGCCAAATTTTAGTTCTGCATCGGTAATACTATTTATCTTCATACCTCTACCGTCCCATTCAGCTAGGGTTTTCTTTTCCAGCTCTACCCGACCTAGGGTTTTTGTAGATTTTGCCTTGGCAAGCATGGGAAGACTAGTGATCTGATGAATCATCTTCTCTGTTATTTCCACTGGTTTCTCAAGCCAAATTTTACCTTCATGCACTCAGCTTAGGATATATCTAATCCATTTTACTTGGAAACTCCGAGGCAAGTGGGTGATATGTGTCGAACCCTTATCTTCCAAATGTTTATGTTATGATTTGAGAACACCATCAACACACAGTTCATCATGAACAACATCTATCTCTAGGGTTCCAAGCTCTTGAATTGTACCCTTAAAATGACTATGAATGTCATTTACAAGAAGTACCTTGGGAGGGATCTAAGATTGAGCTCCACTCAGGTGTAGGGCTTCTGCAATCGCGGGCATGAGTTTGAAGTCCAATGCTTTCCATTCTCCTTGAACTAACATTTTTGAACCTTTCTTCATTTTAGTGCTGGATGATGCAATGGTAGCTCGATAGAAAATTCTTTGAAAAATTTTTGCTGCAAATTTTTCTTCGAATCACTTGATCGCACTAGGAAATTTCTCTACTCAATATGCTGATATTCGGGGTGAAGAATGAACTCGATTTCATGCTTTTTGTTAAAATTTTGTCATTAATGCTCTGTAGGAATTAGGGCATTGAACTAGACATACTGTCATCCACTATGCATTAATTGCTCGGTGAAGATTTTGCAACTCGGCGAACATACGAATTCATACTGCTTCGACCTTACTCGGTAACCATATGAAATTAAGTACTTCTGACCTTTCTCGGTGGTAACTGATATTGACCTTCTTGGTGATCCTATTGTATCTTGCATACTGATTTGGATCTTTCTTTCTTCTCAATTCAGGAACTGTTTGGAATTTTTCTATGAAGATACAGTTCTAGTGCTTACTTGGAGACTTAGTTAGAATTGATAGAGCCACCCACTTCATGAGTGACTCCATTACTTGGACTGGTTTGCTCAGTAGGTTTAGGAATCCACTATTGTCTCATCTACTTCCTGATGCTATCTGCTTTAGCTTTCTTTTCATCTTCAACTCTACCTATATTCATGCAATTTTTAGCTATATGACCAAGTTCAGTGCATGTATAACATCTTATGGTAGTATCCCTTTTTCTCAAGTGATTCCTTACATAATTTATGCCAATGTGTCCATATTCTCCATAGTAATGACACCTACACCAAGTGTTGTAATCCCAACCAAATATTGCTTTCACAATTTGTTCTGCTGGATTGGATGTTTTAGATCTACATTCTGATGCCTTGTGACCTTGTTTATTAGATTTGTGACATTTGCCTTCAAATCTTGGTTTCTCCTTGCATTCATTTGCTTTATGACCATGCTGATTACAATTGTAGCATTTTCCATTGAATTTTTCTTTTCCATTGCTCCAACATTTGTTTGAACTATGACCTAATTTGCCACAGTGATTACAAGTGGGTTTCTGATTCTTTTGAGTACCTTGATTGGAGGATTCACCTTCCTCTTTATATCCAAGTCCTACTTTTCCTTTTTTCTTATTTAGTTGATTCATATCTTCTTGAGATTTCATCATTCTCTCATTGATTTGCCTTTCAGTGTTTAGGTCATTCACCAATCTTAAACTGATTTTCTTTTTAGATCTCAGCTCCTCTGTTATCCTGTCATTTTCTGATCTTAAAGTCAAGATTTCTTCATTTGCATTGGAGACTTGATCAATAAGGTTTTCTAGCTGAAGAGTTTGATTCTAGATTTCATTGTTCTTTCCTTCTATCTCATCTTTCATCTTGTTTCTTTGTTCCAAGATTTCACAAAATCTTGTTGACTGAATTTCCTGTTCTCTTTTCAATTTTCTTACTTCTTCTTGCAGAGATCCATTCTTTTCTAGGATTTATTTGATTGCATTGTTTTCTTCATCTGAGCTGCTTGAAGGGAAAAAATCTTCAATCTTTTCTTCAACATATTGGTGGTCATTCATCTAATTTGCAAGTTCCTTCCTTCTTTTTAGGGATTGGGAAAGATTCTCTTTTGCTTCCTTGAGTTGAGCTATGGCCATTTCCAGATCTAGCTTTTCATTTTCAATTACTTTGTTAAGTCTGAATATCTCCATTGTCTTGGATCTTTTCTCAAGCTATCAAACTTTATCCTGAGAACCACAAAGCTCTGATACCAATTGTTGGAAATATTCAAGACTAGCCAAGTTACTAAGAGGGGAGGGGTGAATTAGTAACTTCAAAACTTTAATATCAATTTTAGATCTTAACCATATTCCAAATAACATTTAGATCAATAAGCTAACTGCATGCATGAGTAACAAAAAGAATAAAAATTCATAACACTTTGAACACAGAGATTTGGTTACCCAGAAACCTCCCAAATAGAAAGTAAAACTGGGGTGGGGATGATACCCACAAAACTTCAATATTGTAGTATAAAGTTGGCCAGTTAAGGCTTACAATGACCACTTCTGATGATCTACCCTATTAGGAGCAATTAGGACTGCTAGGTCCACCTTGTTAGAGGATTTACAAACATACAATGAAGTATGCACTTGGTTAAGAGATTTTACAAAAGACTGTTAAGTCTACCCTGTTAAAGGATTTCAAGCTAATTCACCGGTTAGGATGAAATAGTAGATCTCTTACTTGCAACTATACTTGTTGATTGAGATTCTTTGATGTACTAATCACCTTCTGTGATAGATATATCTCTGCTACTCCTTATACTGCTGTAGCCCTTTGTAATTCACCTATCTCTACCTTTTTCTCTTTTTCACACACTACTCTATTATTGATATGATACAAAACATTGCTTATATATCAATCCAAAATAATTACAAAGTCGACTGCTAAAATACAAGTCAACACAAGTATTACTGAGTTGGCCCAAATATAGTTACAAAGTTCCTACAAACTAACTTGATGACTTTTTGATACTCAACATCCACTACAATACTCGACATCGTCATGCTCTCGGTAGGAGTGGAGACTCGGTCCATACTAACCACTCAGTTGTAGTTTCAAACTTGGTATACATTGGAGACTCAGTAGATATAGTGTCACTTGGTAGAAACTAAATTCCCTATTTACTGTGCTGACACTTGGTAAACACTGATCATCTCATCACTCAGTAATGATAACTCGGTAAGCACTGCGAAGCTCGGTCTGCTCGGTAAACACTGTTCTGCTAGATGAGCTCGGTAAGCACACATAGTCTAAATAAGTTTTGTCACTAATGAAAAATATACTTAATGCCAATAGTAGAGGGGTAAGATGGGCCTCAAGGCATATAAGGAAAATACAAGGTTCCCCAAGTTTACACTATGCAACTATAGGCACCTAAGTAGCTTAAAATAGTCAAAACAAAATTGATGACTTATCAAATGTTCCCAATGACTTAAATCACTTGTATATGTTTGGTGTAAAGTGTTTCGAAAGGTTTTAGACCTCTATTCCTTGAAATTATTTTGAAAACCCAGCTTCCTCATATAAGGCCAAAGAGTCCCAATTAGCCCTCCAGTCCTATTTTTGTTGAATTTTCTCTCAAATTATCCTAAACAATAGGAAAAAAATCATGGATATAGACACCCAATAAACCCTTATACAATATATTAGAATTTCAGGTAGGCTTACTTTGAGAAATGTTGACTGTCTTTTGGTTCTTCACTATTTTTGGCCTAGAAATTAGTCTTTTTAATAAAGGAAGTATTCTATAAACTTAACCCCAAGCCTTTTAACTATGGAAAATCTTGTAAAATGAATTCAATTAAATTTTTTTCAATTCAATTTGAATCTATGTGCTCATTTGATACAAAAGCCCAAAAACCTACTCACAAAGGCCCTAAAATGAGGCTTTCTTGGTTCGATGCTTTCCCAACTATTCTAGGATAAATTTATGGGTCCCACACTATGTAATAAACCATAAAAAACTTCTTCAATCATAAAAACATGAACTTATTCAAGAATATCTTCTACTGCTATAGGCTAGCCTCAAGATTTATCATCTTTCCTTCATCAAACTCCTAGGGTACCCCTGTAATCCTTAGTTTCCTTACACATTTGAGATTATAAAAATATAATAAAATTTGATTCAAATCCATTCTTTGAGAATATAGGTTTCATTCAATAAATGGACTCAAATTCCTAAGATTATATCAAAACTAGTTAATGAAAATATTGATTTCCTTGCACCAGTCAATGCACCAGAGAAATAAAGACACATTTATGGATTAGATAATCATTTCAAAAATTGCAATGTGTCTATATTAAATTTCTCCAACCATCCAAATAATCAGATAAATCAAATAGAAAAGGAGATTTTATGGAAACCTTGAACTTTATTGCAAAAAATCAAAATTTTACCATATAGTCACGTGTACAATCATATCTCTAAATCTTTCATACATAAACAAGAATTTAAAGATGTGTTTCAAAATCCTTAACCTAATACAAGATGTTAGAGTTCATTACATTGCATAACAAAATAAAAATATACTTTCCCTCCTAAATCAAGGTAACTGTTACAATTCAAAAATTTGAATTTGTAACATACCAATTATTGTTTATTTTCCCTATCTGATGGACCGAACTTCATGAGATGACTTTATAGTATTATTATAAACTCTCTAAACTATTCTAGACCCAAAGGGTACTATTGACCCCCCTTACATCATCAATTAGTCCTATGGTCCTTATCATGACCCTTAGGACCATTAACCTTTACATTCACATTATTGCCTTATAAGGCCATAATTGGTCTCTGTATGCTCCAATTGACCTTGTGAACTTGACAAGAATCTTCATGGCTCCTCTATGTTTCCCTTGTCCTGATTATAGGGCTTCATTCTCCTAGATCATACTCCCCATAAATGAAAGAATTCTTGTCCCAAGAATTGGCAATGTCTTTGGTTTGCAATAGTCGACTCTCCTTCTTATTCTTGGCATAGGAGATGAATTCTCCCAAGGTCACCTTCTACCTTCTAGAACCTGCATTCACTTTACCAAGAGGATTAGTACAAAAAACCAAAATTTTGGGTCCTTGTCTAGGACCGTGCACCTGCTCCATTCCTTCATCAAGTGTTATCCACTATCTTGTCTTCCTTTTGTCTACAAATTATGATCATTACTACTTATTGTTTGCACATTGGTTGGGAAATGTATTATTCCTACTTGAACATAGTTCTAGTCCCAAGCCTCTGATCTTTTAGGATTGTCTTTTACCTCAATCATAACTAGTCCTTGTTGCTTCTTTTCCTCTTTTCTTTGACCTATATCATCCTCCTTCCAAACCTACATACTCCTATCCATTTTATCCCCCAAAGAATCAACATTATGTTCTTGCTTAGCATCAATATGTAAGGGAATTAGTTTGTATATTTTACCATCTTTATGCACTAAGTATTTATGTATCCATCATAGATTATTCTTCGTAAGTGTTGTCATGGTCTCCTAAATGATATGCCCACATGTCATAATAATGACATAACACAAAATATGATCATGATAAGTTTTGAATGAAAAATTAACATATACCTTCTCCTTTATTACAATATTTTTCTCTTGACTCCTCCAAGTAGCATAATAAGGATTAGGATGAGAAAATATTTTCAATCCTAACTTATTCATGATATCAATGAAATAAGATTTTCAAAAGAACAAGAATCAATGATCAACTTGCAAATCTTACCATGACTCATGCAAATGGTTTTGAAAATGGATACCTGTGGTACTTGCTCCAATGGTTCTCCTTTCCTCATCTTGATAAACTCCCCAACTTTAGGACGTGTCACTTTTTTCCTTATTTCTCCTCCTTATTTCTCATCTTCCTCATATCCACCTCTATCTTGTGTCAATGTCACCCTCCTCTATGTACCCCTATTTTGATCATTCTTAGGGCACTTGAAGGATGGGTGTCCCACTTCATTACAAGTGAAGAATCTACTCGTAAATGTGCCTCTTCCTACTCCATATCTTCCTCCTCTATAACCATGTCCTCTACTTTGTTTTGATGTAGATCCCTTATCTTTTTCATCACATGCTTGTGTTTCATAATTTGATCTTCCTCATCTACCTCTCATAGATCCTCCATCTTTGTTTCTTCCTTGACTATCTTGTTTTCTTTTCAAATTCTCCTATGTCCTAACAATAATTTGAAAGCATTCACCAAGTGTTCTAGGAACATTCAAACTTATCTCATTGTGTATATTGAATATAATTCCATTAATATACCTAGCCACTTTATTTGTTGGAAATCTTATTGGGAAAGTAAGATACTGAGAGAGGGGGTGAATCAGGGTCTATAAATTTTTTACTCTTTTGAAACAAATTCAATATGTATATCATGAATGACATAAACATAAAGTTCAATACTATAATAGATCTAACTGCTAATGACATCCATGAAAATGAAACACATAACACAAAGATTTGGTGACCCAGAAACCCTTGACAGGTAAAACTAGGGTGGGGATGACACCCACAAACCTTCACTACTATAGAAATAAAGTGTTCCTGTTAGGGCTACAAAGTTTTGATCAATTCTAGCAATCTATCTTGTGAGGGGTCTCCCCTGCTAAGAGCTTACAGACTTATACAATCTACCTTGACTAAAGGATTTAAACTTACAACCAAGTAAGAACTTTGTTAGGATATTTACAAAGGTCTATTAGGACCACTCTGTTAAGTGATTTACCCTGATTCACTTGCTAGAATGTATCAGTACTTGATCCTTCAGCTTTCACTTCAAATGTTGATAATGGATCTTCTCTTTCCAATTCTTATCTAATCTCAAAATCTGATATAACTTTGTTTTATCCTTCACTTCTCTGCTTGGCTACTCTACCTGATCTTAGCTTACGACATCCAAAACATTGCTTCTTCTGCATACATGTGAGATCTATTTTTATTAGGGTTTTGATGTCATATTAAATGGATGATTGATGAACCTTCTACATCAAGATCAATGATTTAGATTCGTCACTTTTGGGTCGCTTATACATTCCCTTTTTATGATTGGTTATATTGCTTGCATATGGATTAATGATCATAATCATAATGCACAATTAAATCCTTAATTACCTCAAAAAACATTAAATTATGCATAGCATTTGGCTAAAATAGTTTACTTAAGTGTTTGTGCTATTTCAAAGACATAGACCAAAACTGGCTTATTCAGCATATGAACTCTCTAGTGCTCGGTCAAAACTGGTATCCATATATGAGCACTTGAAACTAACTTTTCTATACATCTCGACATTCATACTTCTCAGTAACTACTCGGGTGCTTGACGATCTCTGACTTGCTCAATAGTAAGAACTACTTGGTACATGATATTTATACAAGTCAATACATTTCTCGGCCTTAGTAGGATGTCTTGGTTACAGTGATGATCGACGTTCAACTCTACTTTGATAATGACTAACTATTTGACACTAATAGACAACATGACTTGGAGATCAACATTATCTTCTTCCTCTTCCAATCCTCCCCTTATTCTCAGCTTATGAAATTGCTCTATGTAACTCATAATATCCATCCCACTTTGCTTTGAATTTTGTCTCATTCTTTTTGTCTGAATCATGAAGTCATTCGGTAAGAATTGACCTTTCATGAAATCCTTCATCCTATCCCACCTTCAAATCTTGTCCAATCCTCTAGCCATCCTTTCATTTTAAATGTTTTTCCACCATGTAAGGGTTATTTCCCTCAATCTACCCTTAGCCAGCTTCACTTTCTTGTCTTCATCTACATCCTCCAAATCAAAGTAGTTCTCAAGTGCCTCTATCCATCCAAGCACCTTTTCACTCTCTAGATTTCCTTGATATATAGTAAAATCCACATTTCTTCTTCCACCAATGCCTTACACTACCTTAATCAACCTCACAAACCTCCTCTACTTAGTATCATCTTATTCTCTATGACCCCCATGTGCTTTCCCTTCATTTCTCTCCTCTTCTCCCTTGTTATTTTCTTCAAGAATATCTTCTCTCCTAGGTTATCCCTTTTATTTCTCCAAGGATTTAATCCTTTCTAAAAATTGTAATCTCACCCTTCTCATTTGTCTTTCTTCCCTCTCCTTTTTCTTCTAACTATCTCTTATCACTCTTCTCACTCTTAAGAGCTTCCTTGAACTCTTTAATTTCTCTTGTCATTTGATTCTTCAATGCCATGCTTATAAATATTTTACTTTGACTCCCTCAAGGACCTACTCTCTTATTTGATACCAATTGTTGTAGAGTGGTAAGATGGGCCTCAAGGAATATAAGGGAGATACATGGCTCCCCAGGTTTACACTATGCAACTATAGGCACCTAAGTGGCTCCAAATGGTCAAAAACAACTTTATGACTTACCAAATGTTCCCAATAACTTAGATCACTTGTATATGTTTGGTGTGAAGTGTTTCAAAATGTTTTAGATCTCTGTTCCTTGAACTATTTTTCAAAACCCAACTTCCTTCTATTCAGCCAAAGAGCCCCAATTAACCCCCCAGTCCTATTTTTGTGCAATTTTCTCTCAACTTCTCCAAAAAACATGACCAAAAAATTTTGGATCTAGATACCCATTAATGTCTTCTACTATATATCATAATTTTTGGTAGGCTTACTTTGAGAAATGTTGACTATCTTTTGGTTGTTCACTATATTTGGCCTAGAAACTGCTCATTTAGCAAAGGAAGTATTCTATAAACTTAACCCAAAACCTTATAACTATGGATAGTCTTGTAAAATGAATCCAATTAAAGGTTTTTCAAGTCAATTTGAGTCTATGTGCTCATGTGATACAAAATCCCCAAAACCCTACACACAAAGGCCCTAAAATGAGGGTTTCTTAGTTTGACGCCTTCCCAACACTTCTAGGATAAATTGATGGGTCCTACACCATGTAATCAACCATAGAAAAATTATTCAAGAATAAAAACAAATACTTATTCAAGAAGACCTTCTACTTCTATAAGCTAGCCTCAAGATTTGTCACCTTTCCTTCATCAAACTCCTAGGGTACCTTTGCAATCCTTAGTTTCCTTGCACATTTGAGGTTATAAAAATATAATATAGGTTAATATAATTCCATTCCTTGATAATCAGGTGGAATTCAAGAAATGGACTCAAATTCCTAAGATTCTATCAAAACTGGTTAATGAGAACATTCATTTCCTTGCACCTGTCAATACACCATAGCAATCAAGAAATAAATACATTAGATAATCATTTAAAAACTTACAATGTTTCTATATTAAAGTGCCCCAACCATCCAAATACTAAGATCAATAAAATATAATAAGAGATTGTATGGAAACCTTGAACTTTATTACAAAAACTCAGAATTTGACCATACAGTCATGTGTACAATCATTTCTCTGATCCTTCCATCCATACACAAGAATTTATAGATGTGTTTCAACCTCCTTGATGGAATCCAAGTAGTTAGAGATCATTACATTCCATAAAAAAAGAATAATAGACTTTCCCTCCTAAATCAAGGTAACTGTTACAATTCAAAAATTTGAATTTGTAACTTACCAATTATTGTTTATTTTCCCTATCTGATTGACCGAAATTCATGAGATGAATTTATAGTCCTATTATAAACTCTTTAATGGTCAATGCACAATAATTTTTTTCCTTTTAGGCTAACTTGAAAAACATAACCCAATTTGACTCGGTTGAGCCATACATGATTGAGTACATGTAGATGCCATGCAACGTTGAATGGTGCCTACGTGGCCTCGTTGATTGGGTCGAGTGGTACTCGACTGACTCCAAATGCTATTTTAAATAGCAAAAGGAGCCTTAAGCCCCTAATTTGCACATTGAGGGGCTATGGGTACTCGACCAAGTAGGACTCAGCCCAATCAAACTTGACCGATTCTACCTAGGTGGCATGCCATGTTGGCAACCAAACCTACAATAAACATGAAAAACCATAATTTTGCACTTCTATTGTTCCTTTCACTAATCATAATAGAAAATGTCAAAAAAATAAAAGTACCCTTTTCTAGATCTTGGAACTATGATTTTGGACATTTAAATTTTATATTGTTTCAACTACAAAATATTAAACAAATTTGCTAACCACTACATGTAGGTATATTAAACTTTGAGAAGACGTTGAATCAAAAAATATAGAAAAATGCTAAATCAATTCAATTTTTTTTAAAAAATTATATACAACACTAGAGAAGAGAGTCCTCTTCAAGAATATGTAATTTAGTTTGTTTTGTGAATAGTTTTGATAGGGGAAAAGTGGCGGGAGACAAAAACTATTGATTTCAAGTAAGTTTGACTTTGAATACTTATAACGTGTAAACTATAGATCGAAAACACTTATTTTATTTTTCTTACACTAGATATACATGTCATCTAAAACATATTTTGAAATTGGAGGGAAAAATAATGTTTTCCTTATAATGATTTGATGGGAAGTAAACTCCCTGATTTGGAGTATTTTTCAAGATATGAAAAATAGTCTTAAAAAATTAAAAAACATATTAAATTTTGTTCAAATTAATTTTTAAAAATTACTACATAAAATTAATCCTATTTCACACAATTCATTAGTTTACATGTCATCTTCAAATTCTCAACACAAATGTGACTTTTATGCCCTTGAAGTTTTTCAGTTTTGGTGTTATTAGCCATTTCCTTTGTAAAAGGGTGACAACTTATTGTGCTTTTACCCTTAAACTACTCTAGACCCATTGGGTACTATTGATCCCCCTTACATCATCAATTAGTCCTAAGTTCATTATCAGGACCCTTATGACCATTAACCTTTATATTCACATTATTACATCTCCAAAGGCCATAATTGGTCTCAGTATGCTCCAATCGACCTTGTGAACTTCATATGATTCTTTTTGGCTCCCCAATATTTCCTTGGTCTTGATTGTCAAACTTGGTGCTCCAACAACAATTTATACCTCAAGTGAACATTTCTCATTCCTCTAATGTAATTCTTCCTTCTTCCTCACAATGTAAACCTCCTTTTTAAAATATTTTTCCAACCCAATCCAATGACACAATACCTTTATATGGTCATTTGGCCTTAGCTAAAGAATATTTTGGAGTCTTACATATAATACAAAACTTCAATTTCCTTTTAATCATTTTCCAAGAAATCAAATATCATATAATGGGAACTTTCATTGTTGTTTTCATCATAGGAATAAAGATTATTTTTTTAATTGCATTCAGTTTAGACAATTTATTTAAGATTTAACAAATAGATGTCTTATTTTTTTAACAACAGATCTTATAAATTTTATTAATATTAAATATGTCGTACAATAGTGACATAATCAAGACTGGAGAATCCCCATAGGAGAAGTCCAATCTTGTAGCAAAGAGGCAACACAAACAAAAACACAAAGCAACAGTAAGATGTAACCAAATAACAACTATATTATTCTTAGGAAAACATTCAATTATATTTATATTTCATGCAATATGTTAGGCGGTAAGGCCTTCCTGATTATGGCCACTACAAAAGAAACAAGACTCATATGTACATCATAATTTGTCTCAGCTAATCTTCCTCAAATTCTACTTCTTGCTAAACTATAATAAAAACCTAGCTTAAATACAAGATCACAAGCCATACGTTAGCTTATCTGATCATAATCCCCAAGAATAAGAAAATGGTTTATACTAGGATAGGTCAGGATCCAAATCCATAAGAACAATTCCCAAAGAATACAACATAACATGCATTCACACAAGGAATTCGGCCACACATTGAACATGTTAAAATCCACATCAAATAATTGTTGGATATTGCTAATACATGGGTGGTGATTGAGACATTTAATATGTTTAATCACTACGTTACTGAATGGGCACTCATACTGTTGTCATTTGTGTTTTGTCATTGATGTCAATATATGCTTCTATGAAGGAACCATATTGGTAATCACAGTGTACGAAAGGTGGATGGATGTTTCAGATGCTACGAAGTCAGAAGAGAGTTCAAATGGATGTTGTGATCTTATATCTGAGATTGCATCATTAATGGATGCATATTAAGGAAGACATAGTTGTTTTGGTAAAGACTGGTCATTGGACTGTGACAGTGATAATTGACATAATTAGTCTTTGAGTTTTTTGGTATAGATTTCAGAGGGATTGGATTCAAGCTATGTGATCTTGAAGGATGATGGAAGAGGTACTGATGGATGTTCATTGGTTAGCACAAGGTACATAATGATTGGTGATGTCATTTGGGGTGTGTGCTTTGGCGATGGCTTATTTTGAAGCTAACTCAAGGAATGAAGCATGTGTTTTGTTTCTCAAGCATAATTCAAGGATGTCAGTCCTTAATTATTGTAATGTAATCATTGTAAACATTTTTTAGATACCATATGTATCTTATCAAGGGCTTATGCAATTGTTTGTAATTAGGAAAGCCTTATGGGCTGACCTATTCTTGGTAGAATGTAAAAAGGTATAAATGAAAGGTCTTTTCTTTGGAAGAGACATGGATGTGATAAGTGTGATATAAGGAGGTTGTGAATTTGTGTCTATTGTATGTAGAGCAGAGGATTATTGGTGGACTTCATTGGAACTGATCAAGAAAAGATAGTTGCTGGAAAATAGTTCAAAAGATTGTGTATTTCTTCATATACAAATGTTGTGAACTAGTGAGTTCAAAAGGTGGACTTTACCTTCTTTGGGTAGTGACCCTTGGGTGGTGAGCCCTCTGTTGTTGTTGACTCCTAATAGGGTCTGTCCTCTTAAAAGGACTATGTACTGTAATGTTTCAATAAGCTCCTAATAGGGCTATATCTTCTAACAAGGATTACTATACTCTTAGTACATCATTAGTGGGTGCTAATTCCCACCGGGGTTTTTACCTTTAACAAGGTTTCCCCGTAACCAAAATATTGTGTTATTGTGTTGGCATTCATTGTGTTCACTGGATCTGATATTGATAAGCTTAAAGTTTAAATTTTAATATTTTGTCATAAAATTGATTCACCCCCCTCTCAGTTGTATTATGGACTGTTAATCCTAACAATAATTCCATCACTTGGAATCTTCCATCACAATCTAGATCTTGCCAATCTGACTATTAGAACATGTACTTAAAATAGGTCCAAACCCAAAATATGAAACACCAATCACATAGGAAATATAATGATGGGTGTAAGAATTTGCCTAAGGTGAAGAATAAAAGCCAAGATCTAGAAGCTCAAGAGATAGCACAAGAGAGACAAAATATGATATGATCAACTGATCAAATAATGAACAATAGATAGAGTTGATTGAATATACAATGTAGGAGTGCCTAAATATATAGGCAATGCAATAAGACTACATGATAAGGAGATGATAAGATATCACCCACACAAGGTGGAATCACATGTCCACCAAAGGTGGATCATCCTCCATTATACATGAAAGTACGTGCAACAATGAGAGGGTGATAATGTGATAAGAGCACTAAAGGTGGATCTCGCACACAAAGAGGTATGTGAAGACAACTATCACACCTAAAGTGGAAGTTCTCCTGACCATGTGCTAAAAAGAAATGCAAACTCCTAAGTGTCTCAAAGACAACTAATATGCAAATGCATTATCCTAAGTAAACTTAAGTGTAATTAGTGAATATTTAATTACACCAACACCCCCCCTTAAATGCAACTTAGGGGAATGCACTTAAGCTCACAATGCAAGATGGGTCCCAGTTACTAGGCCATGTTAGGTACCCATGTACAAAATGCAAGAACAATGCAATCTCTCATAAAGCGGAGAAAGAGGGAAAACCTCATGGGAAAAACCCTCCCCCAAAAAGAGAGATCAATACAATAATATAATATGAGAGAGAAGACCTCATGTGAGGAAAATATCCCCCCCATAAGATAGAAGTAGTGGAAGAGAGACCAAGTAGCCTCCCCTCAAGGTAGAATGAACACCAATGGTAGATGCTCTAGGCTCGATGTAGAAACTGTTCCATGAGTGTAGAACAACATTCCTCCCCTTAGGAAGAAATAATACCAAAGGTGAATATATGAAGCCTCCTCCCCAATCTATAGGAAGAAACCTCAAAATGTATGGAATCTCTGAAACCTGCTCAAGTGTCCCCATGTCAAAGATGAAAGGTGCCTCCTCCAAATCATGTGTACTAAGCCACTCCACTGAAAAGGCCAAATCAGGATCAACTAAGGATGAATGTAGAACATGTACCAAAGACCCAAGTATCTCCTCTGAAGATAAAGTGACCTCCTACAACTACTATATCAAAGTATCCACAATCGTGTCACCCTCAAAAGAATGATCAAGTAGAGAATGAATATGAGGGTCAACATGTTCCCTCGCAACAACTAAAGAAGGATCATCTTCAACAAAGAGAAGATGAATATCATCAATGAAGTCTCCCAAATCTAAAATGTAGGAATCCACAAACAAACCTGCAATGTCTGTCAAGTAGTCATCCCATGGAACCAAGTCTGGAAGACAATGAATATCTTGTTGCACTGAAGCATCTAAGCCCATGGCTATGTGAATGCAAGATTCATCAAGAGCAAGAGTAGAAGTAGTCTCAATAGGAGGAGATGAAATAGAAGGCTCAAAAACTTGATCATGAGTGAGAATACCCAAGTTCAAGTAGCCAAAACTCTCCTCAAAATTTGAATCATCGATATAATCATCATATGCTGAAGAATCATTTTCTGAAGAATCACTATCATCAAGAGGAACAAAATCTGCAAAGGAGTACAACCGAGAAGAGTGATCCACTATCCCAGTAGCAATAACTGCTCCACTCTCCAAGTCCTTGATGAAAACTGAATCAGGTGTAAATTCCACAGTCTTCTTTGTAGCACCATTGGTGATTTGATAGATAGAAAGAAGGTTATTGGTCAAGTGTGGAACACACAACACATCATTGAAGTGTCCATCCCTAACATCAATACTTCCTTTCCCAATCACATTCATATAAGTGTGATTGCCCTTCAAAATAGGTGGACCTTTGTGAGGCTCAAATGATGAAAACATGGACTATGAAGAAGCCATATGATGAGAAGCCCCTGAATCTAGAAGCCATTTGCCTAAATCAGGACTTGAAGAAGCATATAAAGCTTGTCCTTATTGAGTGACAAATGTGTGACCCTTTCCTTTATCTTTTTCTGAATTTGGTGAAGAAGAGGTTGAGGTAGACATCTTGGAAGGCAATTTGATGTTGTTCTTGGCAAGAAGATTCTTCAATTCATCAATGTCCTTCTTATAAAAAAAGTGTTCTTCATGTCCATGCTTTTTGCAATATGCACAAAACCGCTTCTCCTTCTTTGAAGATTCACCCTTTGGAGGTGATGTAGAAGTGTCATGTTGTGTGGAAGTTGATGTTGTGCCTTCTTGTTGAGACTTAGACTTCCAATTCTTCTTCTTCTTTTGACTTTGATTTCCTTGACTCTCATGATTAGCCACCAATGCCTTGGAAGTTGAAGACTTGAGAATCCCCATACTCATCAATTTTTCTTGTTGTAAGACCAACATTTCTGAAAATGACTCAAATGAAGGCACTACCCATGGTCAACTTGTGAGTATTGGAACTTGAAACAAAAGCTCCATATTCAGGAGGAAGATGTTTAAACAAGTGACTAACCAACTTCACATCCTTTATGGGATTACCACAATCATCAAGTTGTGCTCTATAGTCATTGACTTTGTTGAGATAATATTGGATTGTGTCAAAGTTCCTGGGCTCTAATTTGAGGAGATCAGTCTCAATTGTGAATCCCATTTCCTCATCCACTTTACCAAACAACTCTGCAAGTTTATCCCAAGCATCTTTAGCATTATTTATAGTTTTGATGTGATACATGACAGCTTGAGAAATATTCTCTTAAGACTCCTAAAGCTTTATAATTTTTGGATGACCATTTATGTATTGGAGCAGTATTATCATCAGCGGGTTTTTTAATTGTACCATCCACATAAGGATTTAAACTTTGAACCATTAACTTGCTCCATACATTATATTTCCATGTAGCATAGTTATGTGGAGTTAATTTTGCAATAGAATCCATGATGCAAAATGAAAAGAGCACAAGAAAGAGAGAGACACCAGCACACAAGACACACCCCAATTCACTCAATCAAAGAACCCCCCGCCCCCCAAAATGATGATTTTGGCACTTTATAACTAGTGCATGTACAATTGCCACTTGACAAAATGGATCAAAGTGGACTTTTGATTTTGATGATTACAACAGAAAATATGAAGCTATGGTAGACTCAAACAAATAAGACACAAGTGTTGGAAATATTCAGGAATTAACCGAGTTACTGAGAGGGGAGGGGTGAATCAGTAACTCCAAATTTTCTTTGAATTTAACATGTGATTTACTTTTAACCTTTGCATACAGAAAGCATGAAACTTAAATGCATTCACAATAATGACATAGATTTGGTTACCCAGAAACCTTCCAAAAAGAAAGTAAAACTGGGGTGGGGATGAAACCCACAAAGCTTTAATACTGCAGAATAAAGTTGGCCGGTTAAGGCTTACAATTTGATCACTTCTGATGATCTGCCCTGTTAGGAGCAATAAGGATTGCTAAATCCACCCTGTTAAAAGATTTACAAAACATACAATGAAGTATGCACTCGGTAAAGAGATTTTACAAAAGACTGTTAAGTCTACCCGGTTAAAGGATTTAGTACTGATTCACCTGTTAGGATGAAACAGTAGATCTCTGGCTTTGCAACTGGATTGCTGATTGAGATTCGCTGATGTACTGATCACCTTCTGTGATGAATTTGTCTTTGTTATTCCTTATACTGCTGAAGCCCTTTGTAATTCGCTTATCTCTGCCTTTCTTTCTTTTTCACATGTATGCCTCTTACTTACATTTTTTGACATTTTTACAACATTGTTTATATACAAGTCTTAAAAAATTAATTATAATTACAATTACAAAGTCGGCTTGACAAATAAAAATAAGTGCTACTAAGTCGGCCCAAGTATGGTTACACAGTTCCTACAAACTAACTCGGTGACTTTCTGATACTCGGCATCCACTGCATTACTCGGCATCGTCATGCACTCGGTAGAAGTGAAGGCACGGTTCATACTGATCACTCGGTAGGTTTTGAACTCGGTAAATACTGGTGACTTGGTAGACATGATGTTACTTGGTTTACACTGTCCTATTCGGTTTGTACTAACTTGCTCAGTTTGCACTGTCTGCTCGGTTTGCACCCAGAATGCAAATAAGTGTTGTCACTAGTGGCAATTCTGTTTAATGCCAACAATCTCCCCCTTTGGCATTAGTGACAAAAACACTTATTGGCCAAAACTTATATACATGAATCATGCTAAGTTTTATTTTGATTTTTCAAAATTTGTCTTTGTTATAGAGCTTTATACATTGTCTCCCCCTTTCAATGTGCTAACTGTTTCTATACAAATCTTCTTCTATACATATATCTCTCTCTATACATATCTCCCCCTTTTTGAAGATAATGCCAAAGGTGTATATACAAGTTATTTACAGAGAGAATCCAAAATTTGATAGAAAATCAAAATGTACCTTCATTATTAGTGCCAGGGTTCTGTCCCAACTTTCTTGTAGAATCTTACATGTTTGGATTGCAATTTGGACTTCTGCAGAGAGTTCAATCATGTGATCTGCTATAGAGAACTGATTGTCATGAATCAATGTTTTGGAATGTTCAATGTGCTTATACATTGTATTCATGATGGGAAGGATCATGTGTTGGATGTCTAGCAGTGTGGACCGGATCCTTGTGTCTTCTTTCAGTAGATCAGACTGCATGTTTGATAGGTGTGAAATTTTCATGTGATGAGCAGAGTTTGAACTTGGTTCAAGTTGCAGCTTCTGTATGCTAATCTTCATATCCTCATCCATTTTATTCATTTTATCCTTAACATCCTTTGTGAACTCGGCAATATTGCACAATCTGGCCAAAAGAGAGGTAGCATTCGAATAGATAGATTCAATGTTTGACAAAACTGAAGACAATTCTACTTGGTTAATAGCTATGTGCTAAGCAATGTGCTCAAGCACTTTATTGTTTAATCTCTTCTCGGCTCTTTCAACTAACTTTTATGTCCCAGATGAATCCTCATTCTATTTATTAATTGCTTCTGCTAATTCTAGCAAAATATGTTGGGAGGAGTCTACTTTAATACCTAATGCATCAGACAAAATGTCCTTAGCATCCTTGATGATTTGATATTCCTTGTCTCTCTCCTCTTTAAGCTTCTTTTGTTTTGCTTTCCTTTGGAGGATCTCATCTATATTTTGCATTTGGTCCGCTGATAGATTTGCAAAATCTAATGTAGGAATCTCTATCTCTTCATCTAGGTCTATATCCTCTACTAAATTTTTACCCAAAAATTTTATACTCGGTAGAGCCTTAGGCTTATCTGTACTTAATGCCTTGGTAGTAGTGACAGTAGATATAGTAGGGCTAGCTATAGAGACTGGTATACTTTCTACTGGAGAACTTAAAATATTTACACTTGAAGATTCAAAAACTGGAAAACTTACTGCTGGAAAACTTGATGATGCGGGAGACTACAACTCGGTAGAAGAAATGATAGTTGCTTCTGTTGTTGCTATAGATGATTGGAAAAATGTTGAAGTTGTCACAACCATGCTTGAAGGTGTCTCCGGGCTGGATGTGGAAACTTTTATTGGAGAGGTAGGAAGGGATGCAATGACTTCTGCTACTATCCTCACAGTATCATCTACCTTAGTGTCTTCTTCTTGTTCATCACTGTCATCTTCAATATCTTTTATTATGACTATTTCAATACTCGGTTGGTGAAGGTGGTATATGTTCTTCCATGTAGCATTTGCAGCCTTCGCAACCGATTCAATATTGTTGATCAAAATCAAACAAGTATTGAACTTTAATGTCATCTTACTTTCATTTTCTTTTAATGCCTTCTTTACTTCATCATTTTTCAAGCTTGGCATTAACTGTCTCAGGGTTTGATCAAATATATCTATCACAGTTTGCTTTGCATTGCTCCATCTAATTTTTATTGGATTTAATAGAACTGCTGGAACCTATGGGGCTATTTCTTCAGGAGAGTATTTCCACTGTCCCATCTTTTCAATAATAGCATCTTCTATTTCCTTCTGTTCTATTTCTGATCTGGTTTCATATCTAAAAGATTTTATGTTACTTACTCCAGATCCTGATCCCTCTCTAAAGAGTTTGATCTTTTCTTGAAAGTTTAGAGGAGGCCTTTTGAATACTATGTCTTTATCTACCTTGTCTGCCTTGTCTGCCTTGCCTCTTGCATTTCTCCTTGTAAATACAGTAGTGGGAGGCTTAGGTGCCTTAGTGATGAATACCTTTCCTTTCTTCTTTGCAGGTTTTGGTTCCTCTATTTTCTCATCCTTTTCCTCTTCTTCTTCATCTTTTTCTTCTTTGTCCTCAGTTATCATTTGCATTTTGGCTATCCTCTTCTTTCCTTTGTTTACCGCCTATGGAAGCTTTATGCTTAGTTCAATTCTTACCTTAGCTTCATCATATGTTCCAAAATATGGAGCTTTGGGATTGACAGGCTGATTAAGAAGAGCTTCAATGATATTCTTGGTTTCATCAATATTTACCTCATAAGGAAGAGGTTTTACATATACAGTCCTCGGTTTAGCTGCTTGAATATATACATTATCACAATCCACCATAAAACAAATGTCATCTTTGTAATCTTCCACCAGCTTCTATGGAATCTAGAATCTGTCATTCATTTTCTCTTTGAAAGACTCAAAATAATTATCCATGATGCTTTCAAAATTTTCACCCATTTCTGAGATGTATTCATTTATTTCATAAAGGGCTGGCACATCTTTTCTCCATAAAACTTTTCCTTTAGAAGGGAAGAATTTCTGAACATAGAAGAATAAACAGACCAATAAGGATCCAAACTTACATGGATTGTTTTTGGAAGTTTGAATGCTTTCCATGTTTTTGTTAAACTGCTTTAACAATAAGTCTGCTAGGTCAAATGTTAAGTTATTCTTGACCACTTTGTATGCTAGGTCGATAGCTTCACAGGAGACACTATTCTGTTGACTAGAACTGTAAATCTTATGGGCAATGATGTGTGTACCAAACTTCAGTTCAGCATTGGTAATGCTGCTAACTTTCATGCCTCTACCGTCCCACTCGGCTAGGGTTTTCTTCTCTAGTTCCATCCGACCTAGGGTTTTGGTAGTTTTTGCTTTGTTCAACATGGGAAGACCAGTGATTTGATGAATCATCTTCTTTGTGATCTCTATGGGTTGCTCAAGCCAAATCTTGCCATCATGTACACGACTGAGAATGTATCTAACCCATTTATCTTGAAAGTTTCAAGGTAGATGTGCAATGTGAACTAAACCTTTATCTTCCAGATGTTTGTGCTTGGGTTTCAGAATACCATCCACACACAGTTCTTCATGCATAGTATCTAATTCTAGGTTCCCCATTTCATGAATTGAACAGTTGAAATGATTGCGGATATCATTAATAAGTAGTACCTTAGGAGGAATCTGAGATTGAGCTCCGTTCGGATCTAGGGCTGCTGCAATTGCAGGCACGATCTTGAAATCTGGTGCTTTCCATTCCCCTTGGACTAACATATCAGATCCTTTCTTTGCTAAAGTGTTGGATGATGCCATGGTAGCTCACAGAAAATTCCTTTCACAAAAGTGTTGAATCGCTGGGTTGCTCTTGAAATTTTCTGCTCTCATAGTGCTAAAGGTTCGCGGTGAAGAATGAGTTCGATTACTTGCTTTTTGTTTATAACTCTATCATTATGCTCAGTACAAATTAGGGTATGAATTATGACAGACTGTCACCCACTAAGAATTAATTGCTCGGTAAAGACTTCGCAGCTTGGTGAACTTGAGAATTCATATTGCTCCGACCTCGCTCAGTAAAGACTGATACTGACCTCGCTCGGTGAAGACTGATACTGACCTCCCTGTGATCTTACTACATCTTGTATGCTGATTTAGATCTTTCTATTAATTTTAGTTTTGGAACTGCTTGAGATTGGTCTATGAGAATATAGTTCCAGTGCTTTCTTGGAAATTTAGTTTCAGTCGGTAGAGCCATCCATTCCATTACTTGGACT
Organism: Chamaecyparis obtusa; assembly: GCA_027943335.1. NCBI lineage: Eukaryota > Viridiplantae > Streptophyta > Pinopsida > Cupressales > Cupressaceae > Chamaecyparis > Chamaecyparis obtusa. Next base: position 162,452 of record BSBK01004992.1, on the reverse strand, counting down.
AGATTGCTCGGTAGATTTAGGAATCCATTTTTGTCTCACCTATTTCCTGACCTTTGTTGCTTCATTCTTCTTTCCATCTTCAACTTCACTAGCATTCATGGAGTTTCTTGCTATGTGACCTAGTTTAGTGTATTTGAAGCATCTTACGGTAGTATCTCTTTTCCTTAGATGATGTTTTATGCAATTCATGCCAATGTGTCCATATTCTCCATAGTAATGACATCTACACCAGGTGTTGTAGTCCCATCCAAACATTGCTTTCATAATTTATTCTGCTAGATTAAATGTCTTGGATCTGCACTCGGATGCCTTGTGACCTTGTTTGTTGCATTTGTGACAATTACCTCTGAATCTTGGTTTTTCCCTGCATTCATTTGCTTTGTGATCAGGTTGATTGCAGCTGTAACATTTTCCATTGAATTCTGCTTTTTCATTGTTCCAACATTTATTTGAAGTATGTCCTATTTTACCACAATGATTACAAGTAGGTTTTTGATTTCTTTGAGTACCTTGCTTAGAAGATTCGCCTTCTCCTTTGTATCCAAGTCCTACTTTTCCTTTTTGCCTATGAAGATTTCGCTCATACAGCTGATTCAAGTCTTCTTGACTTTTCAGCATTCCTTCATTGATTTGTTTTTCAGCGGTTAGGTCATCTACCAATCTTAGATTGATTTCCTTTTCAGATCTTAGTTCTTCTCTTGTGCTTTCTATTTCTGATCTTAGATTCAGAATTTCCTCATTTGTATGAGAGATCTGATCAATTAGGTTTTCTAGCTGAAGGGTTTTATTTTGGACTTCAATGTTCCTTCCATCTAATTCATCTTTCAACTTGTTTCTTTGTTCCAAGATCTCACAGAATCTTGTAGAGTGTAGCTCTTGTTCTCTTTTTAATTTTCTCACTTCTTCCTGTAGAGACCCATTCTTTTCTAGGAGTTCTTTGATAGCATTGTTTGCTTCATCTGAGTTATTTGAGGGAAAAAGATCTTCAATCTTTTCTTCAATGTAATTTTGATCATTCATCTGATTTGCAAGTTCCTTCCTTCTTCTTAGGGATTGGGAAATATGTTCTTTTGCTTCCTTGAGTTTAGCTATGGCCATTTCCAGATCTAGCTTTTCATTTTCAATCACCTTGTTCAGTTTGAATACCTCCATTGTCCTGGATCTTTGCTCAAGCTAGTTAAGCTTTGTCTTGAGAACCAATGCTGCTCTGATACCAATTGTTGGAAATATTCAGGAATTAACCGAGTTACTGAGAGGGGAGGGGTGAATCAGTAACTCCAAATTTTCTTTGAATTTAACATGTGATTTACTTTTAACCTTTGCATACAGAAAGTATGAAACTTAAATGCATTCACAATAATGACACATAGATTTGGTTACCCAGAAACCTTCCAAAAAGAAAGTAAAACTGGGGTGGGGATGAAACCCACAAAGCTTTAATACTGCAGAATAAAGTTGGCCGGTTAAGGCTTACAATTTGATCACTTCTGATGATCTGCCCTGTTAGGAGCAATAAGGATTGCTAAATCCACCCTGTTAAAGTATTTACAAAACATACAATGAAGTATGCACTCGGTAAAGAGATTTTACAAAAGACTGTTAAGTCTACCCGGTTAAAGGATTTAGTACTGATTCACCTGTTAGGATGAAACAGTAGATCTCTGGCTTTGCAACGGATTGCTGATTGAGATTCGTTGATGTACTGATCACCTTCTGTGATAAATTTGTCTTTGCTGTTCCTTATACTGCTGAAGCCCTTTGTAATTTTCTTATCTCTGCCTTTCTTTCTTTTTCACATGTATGCCTCTTACTTACATTTTTTGACATTTTTACAACATTGTTTATATACAAGTCTTAAACAATTAATTACAATTACAATTACAAAGTTGGCTTGACAAATAAACATAAGTGCTACTAAGTCAGCCCAAGTATGGTTACACGGTTCCTGCAAACTAACTTGGTGACTTTCTGATACTCGGCATCCACTGCATTACTCGGCATCGTCATGCACTCGGTAGAAGTGAAGGCATGGTTCATACTGATCACTCGGTAGGTTTTGAACTCGGTAAATACTGGTGACTCGGTAGACATGATGTTACTCAATTTACACTGTCCTATTCGGTTTGTACTAACTTTCTCGGTTTGCACTGTCTGCTCGGTTTGCACCCAGAATGCAAATAAGTGTTGTCACTAGTGGCAATTCTGTTTAATGCCAACAACAAGATCTCTCAAGGATCTAACATATTACAAGTGCCAAAAATAGGCCAAAATAGACCAAATTCTGAAAGTACTATGTCTACTAAAAATTTTTCCAAACTGATACCAGATCTAGAAAGTAGACAAAAAAATATGAACTTTCAAAAAAATTAGCACTTGAAAATGTGTCCATATGAGCCCGAACGAAGCCTCTAAAGTTGTAAAAATTAGGATTTGCACTTTTTTAGAAAACATCAGAAATAGAGATCAGAAATGTGTAGATCACAAAATTCTACCTCAAAACAAAAAAAAATTGCTTTGAAAAAGGAGTCCGGATGACTGAGATATCACTATTTGAAAAGCGCCTCAAAAATTATTTTTTCTAAATCACCGCCGCCGAAGCTTGAAAATTCAAATGGCTCTAGATTTTGCTTCAAATATCCGATTTGGATGAAACAAAATTCTATTTAGGATTTTTTGGACCTCCTTAATGTGATGCCAACCTCTGATTTGCACCAGTAAGCTCCAATTTTAACCTGCAATAAAATTCTCTCAAAATAGGCTATACAATGAAACTCTTATGACTCTGATACCATGTAAGAATTTTCCTAAGGCAAAGAATAAAAGCCAAGATCTAGAAGCTCAAGAGATAGCACAAGAAAGATAAAATATGATATGATCAACTGATCAAATAATGAACAATAGATAGAATTGATTGAATATACAATGTAGGAGTGCCTAAATATATAGGCAATATAATAATACTGCATGATAAGGAGATGATAAGATATCACCCACACAAGGTGGAATCACATGTCCACCAAAGGTGGATCATCCTCTATTTTACATGAAAGTACGTGCAACAATGAGAGGATGATAATGTGATAAGAGCACTAAAGATGGATCTCACACACAAAGAGGTATGTGAAGACAACTATCACACCTAAAGTGGAAGTTCTCCTAACCATGTGCTAAAAAGAAATGCAAACTCCTAAGTGTCTCAAAGACAACTAATATGCAAATGCATTATCCTAAGTAAGCTTAAGTAAGTGTAATTAGTGAATATTTAATTACACCAACAATGGGAAATCCTAGAAATAGATCCACACAAGTTCCAGTGTGGTCCCACAATAGCGTGTCCCACTTTTTGGCCAACTTTGACACAAAGATCAACATTCTAAGACAAAACTTCACTTTTGAACACATGTTCCCGCAAAACTATTAGGAATTTGAAGATGATGTAAACTAGAGAGTTTTAAAATTTTCTTTCTAGTTTCTAAATATATATATTTTTAAAAAAAATTAAAATTCATTTAAATTCATTTTTCCTTCTCCTTCGAAAAGTAGTTTGTGTGAAAAAAAAAGTGTTTATAAGGAGTTACTGTCACTTGGATCAGCATAACATTTTTTAAAAATATGATAACGATGTAATTATTTTGAGATTATATTTGTAACTTCAATATCCAAAGGATGCAATTGGTTTAATTCATTTTGGGTCAATATTTCATATTTTATTAAGTTCTAAATTGATAGTAATTGTAATTTAGACATAAGGTCACTTGAATCGCTCTAACTTGATCTGTGTATATCAAAATTCATTTTTTCTTTTTTTAAGAGAAAGGTAACACAAATACTCTTTTCCTACATATTTTTCATAATTTTTTTTTTGAAATTTACTATTTTTCCCAAAATCTTGAAGAGACAGGTTATTGAATGACCAAACAACTTATGTTTAGTTAAAGTAATATTTAAACATGATAATGAACTCAATATGTATTAACATTATATTCATTAGAAAGCTTGTTCTGAATAGCATCATACTACATAGATTTTTCAAATGAATTAATTTGATCTACCAAAACATAAAGACAAAATGATTTTTTGTTAGCATTTTAATAGCTACGAAGGAGACTCCATTGTAGGTATGAATGAGGAGCATAGATGTTATATTTATCATCTTAAAATGGAAGCACTTCCATGATAAGAGTGTTTATCCCTCTGAGTAAGTGGTCTAGGGTCATGTTAAGGACCTTGATTAGGTCTTTGCATGTATCTAGCTTTTCCCCCCTATTCTGCTTCCTTCTGTACCCATTTTTCACTTCATATCTGCATTTCATAACATTCTGGGATAGGATCCTGAGGTTTTTGACCAAAAGGTCAAAGTCAACCTTTTGGGGTCAAATTCAACCTCTATCCTGACCTGGTCAAGATCGAACTTGATCCTGACCTGGTTAGTTCCAACCTCATCCTTGACCCTCTGTTCAAATTTTCAAAATTGCTTGATTTCTAGGTGTCGGGTTTTTGGAGATATTTGTTTCCCACCTCCGAGTCAGCCATTTCGGGTTTCAAAATGGTAAATCCTCTAAATGCATTTAATCTAGGTATATTTTCTAAAGGTTAGGACCTAATTTGATTTAATTCTTTAAGGTGGACCCTCTAGAGGATTGTGCCCTAGTTCACTATAAAAGGAGGCCTTCCTCTCTCATTTGGATCATCAAGTTTTGACAATTTCTTCTCTCAAGCTCTCAAGTGCAAGCAAGTATTCAAGCATTCAAGTGTTCAAGCATTCATCCATCAAGGAGATCCATTATTAGCTATTGAAGGATTCAATCTCTTTGGAGCCCCCTTGAAGATCCATCCTTCCACATTCATCTAAGCCTCCTCATATGCAAAGATCTATTCAATATTGGTGTTGAAGACCAAATACCATTGATTTAAGACATCCTACATTCATTATACATCCATTGAAGCATTCCTACTTGTGGTTTTAAGGATTTGAATCCTCTACAAGGACTTCAACATAAGTGAGGTGAATTGTTTCAATTACTTTGTTTATGCACACTACATTTCAATTCAATTTCAAGGTTAATTCTTAAATTGGGGTTTAACCATGGGAAACCCCGCATACAAACAAGACCCCCATTTTTTTGCAGGTATAGGTGCATAATTTTGGATTTGAGAGGGGATTTAGATACCCTTTTCGGTGAACTTTCGAGATCTGTGAACAAAGTCAGAATCGACCTTCAAATAAAGAATGTAGCCTTTGACCTTTTATGAGGGTCAAAGACTACCTGCTGTTGGAAAGACATAAGATTTCTAGGTTTTCTTCATCTCAGCATTTCCAGTCTGTAACAGGTTGCAAAATTGCTTGAAAGTACACAGACATAAAAAAATTGGCATTTTCTAGATTTGCCCTAATTTGAGGCTAGTACTTGTATTTCAATTATTTCAGATTTCAAGCATAATTCTCCATAGGGAAACATAGGGTTTTTCTCTCTCTTTCATATTCTCCATAGATTGATTCAATTGTGCATTAACCTCTTGGTTGATCAAATTGGATCTCTACTTTGAGAATTTGGATTTAAGAGTGAATCTCATATTTCTCACATACACATACATCATATACATTTTAATAGGTGTGATTCCATTTTACCCCTATTCATTTTGGTGAACCTGGCTAGCTTAATCTCTTTCTTTTTGGTGTTAGATTTCCCTTTGTCTTATTGTGTGTGTTCACCTTCACTATTCATCTTGGTGAACCTGACTGGCTTACTCTCTTTCTTTTTGGTGTTAGATCTCCCTTTGTCTTATTATGTGTGTTCACCTTCACTATTCATTTTGGTGAACCCGATTAGCTTACTCTCTTTATTTTTTGGTGTTAGATTTCCCTTTGTCTTATTGTGTGTGTTCACCTTCACTATTCATTTTTGTGGACCTAACTAGCTTACTTTATTTCCTTTTGGTATTAGATTTCCTTTTATCTTGTTAGTATTTGATTTCTCCTTTGTGTTAGATCTTGCATGCTAATTAGATTTCAAAAATACAAAAATATTCATACTTTATGTGGTTTTAGTTTAGTTCATTTGCATTGCATTGGTTTATCAGCTTTACTACTACTAGTCCTACTTATAACATTCCAGTTAGAAGAAGTCTTAGACTCATGGGTGCCTTTGATCCTGAATCTTCCTCTCCTTTCCTTAGGGTCCTAGATGATAATTTTATTCTTCATTATTCCAATCCTACAATGGAGCAAAACTCTTCTCACTCATCTCATGATGAGGATGACGCTTTAAGAGTTCCTCCTGAACAAGTTCAAAAACTTTCACCTGAACTTGATAAAATGGGTAATTGGCTTATTCAAGAGAACCATAATCAAGATTCTATTCGAGCTATTGAGGCTCTTAAGAAAGTTCTTCGTGATAGTGATCAAAGTGTTAACCTCTTGCGTGGTATTACTCACCTCATGCATTCAAATGTTAAACCTTTAGCTCAAGAAGATCAAGATTTAGGGTTGATTCCTCCTATCACTATTGTAGAACCTCCTTCTAATCCTTTTTCTAGTATTCCTATCTATACTCCTTCTTTCATGACTGTGACAGCTCCCTCTGTTCCTATGAGTGTTCCTCCTATGTCCCTTCCTACATCACAACCTTCATATCGTAATGTTCCTTTTACTTATTCCACTCCACTTCTAACTGTAGTTCCTAGTGTTCCTCCAGTTGTGTCTTCTATTCCTATAGCTTCTTACACTTTACCTAGTGTGTCTAATGTTGCTACTCCTCCTATTTCCTCTAATGATTCAACAATCATTAGTTTGGCTCAAACTGTATCATCTTTACAACAACAACTTGCTTCCTTAACTCAAAATAAGTTTAGTATCCCTACATATGACATGGGAAATCCTTTTTTCTTGGATATTATTTGTACTCCTGTTTGTTAGCAAGGTGATATGCCTCATCTTGAGAATTATAATGGAAAAGGAGACCCTGTTCATCATGTTAAAACATTCCAAATCATTTGTAGTGATTATGCTCATGACCATAGGATTTTAGTGAAACTGTTTGCTAGAACCTTCCATGACAAGGCCTTACAATGGTATTGTTCTTTGCCTCCTTATTCTATTGATTCCTTTCCAAAACTTTCTAATGCCTTTATTCAACAATTTCAAAAAAAAATTGGCCTGCAAGTGTCTTTGACTGATTTGATGCATTGTAAACAAAGTGCTAAAGAAAAAATAATTGAATTTATTGATAGATTTAAGCATTTGCATGCTCAGATTTCCTATCTTGTTCCTGATATTGATATTCAACATATGTTTATTTCAAATTTGCAAAAAGCTATTAGAGATAAGGTTTTGCTTACTGAATTTACCTCTTTTCAACAACTTTGTACAATGCTTCATCATTATCAATTACAAGTGAGTCAATTTGAGAGCAACACTCCAATGGCTCCTGTTCCAGTTGATAAGAGTGATGCTTCTCCTAATCCAAACAAATTTCAAACATTCAACAACTATGTCAAGATAAACAAACAAGCGAATGTAGTTGCTCATCAAGTTGTTGTTGCATCTGATAATGCCACTTCTACATCCACTACTTTTCAATTAAATCATACGTTTACTCCTCTTTATAAACCTTTACATGCTATTATGAATAGGTTATTAGCTACTAATATGATTACTTTACCTCCTATTCAACCTCTTTTACCTATTACGATTGCTTCTAAATCATTTGATCAAAATTCTTTTTGTCAATATCATCGTCAGAATGGTCATGATACTGAGAAATATTATTCTTTAAAACATAAGGTTCAAGACTCAATTGACTCTAATGCCTTATCTGTTGATAATCTTGATGGTAGTGGAAACAATTATGTCTCTCCTCCTAATCAAAAAATTCAAATCTATACGAATCCTTTACCTACACATGATACTAATACCATTTCTCAACCATCTGCTATGGAAATTGTGTACGATTCTAAGATGGATGATCTCAATCATGTTGTTAATCAAGTAGAGCATGTTGGTCGATCTGTATCTCCACCTCAACCTCAATCAAGTTCAATCTCAACCTCAACCAAAACCTAAACCTAAATTGAAAACTCAACCTAAAACTTGACAACAACCTAAGAATGAAAGACCTCGGGAAGTTTTGATTACCTTTTATGACTCTGGGACTAAATTAAAGCTCCTAATGGTCCCCTTTACATTTATGCTAGGATTTCTTAGAAACCTACTCCTGGTTGTCTTGTTGATCCTACATCCTTAGTCAATGTTATTATTGAAGAAAATATTTTTATGAAAAGCTTACAATGTGATTCTTATGATACATCAGATGTGTGGATTCAAACTTGTAATGGTTTTTTTTATCCATGATTTGGTTCTATTACTTTATCGGTTGAACTTCATGGAAAAATTGTGAACACTACCTTTGTTATTGTTCCTACTTTTGATCAATTTCAAGTTAAGCTAGGTTTTCCTTGGTTGAATGCCATGCATGCTATTGCTTCACCTCCATAAGTGTCTTAAGTTCATTCATGATGAAGAAGTGAAGACAATTAATCATAGTTTATATCAACCTTCTAGGCCTAGAGATTGTGCTACTCTTGATTTCTTTTGGCCTTCATTACCTAATTCATGTCATCCTCTACCTGATAATATTTTCCATTCATATCAATCTTATAAACATCATAAGATTCTTGAATTAAGAATTCCTCCAATGGATCTTAATCACAGTCTTCTGCATACACCTTCTATACCTCCTTTAACTATGGCTTCTAGTTCTGTTAATCAAGTTCCTTCTATCGAACCTATCAAAGATATTGTGATTGTTCCTCCTATTGTTGATAATCCTATTGATCTTCCTAAAGAACCTATGAAGGATCTTGTGATTGTTCCTCCTAGTTCTCAACCTATTTCAAATAAATAAAAATGTAATCGATCTTCTAATGAACATCGTAAAAAGTGTTGTGCTCATGCTAAAGCTCATAATTGTATTTTGCAAAGATCTCTACATTCTTCAGATAAACCTATGAATGATGTGTTAGAAGAAGTTGTTACTAATAATGATATTCATATGCATGATTATGATGATTCTATTTGTATCTTAGATCCTATTTTGATTAATTTGGATGAAGAAGATACTCTTGATGATACTGATGATGTTAATAATGAATATGAGACTATTGAAATTGACATTGATTTACCTAATATGCTTTCATCACAATTAACTCTTACACCTAGTGTTGAGCATTATGATTCTCAAGAGGATCCTTGTTTAGAACTGGCTATCATTCCTACTATGTTGGATATAGTCCCTCTTGTGAGTTACCCACTTTCCTTAAATAATATACAACGAGATGGGGAGAGTAGGTGGCACGCTTGATCAGCTTGTCCTTCATGGTAACTTTGTTGAGTGTTTTCCTGCTATACTTTGTTTCTCCCATAATGTTCTTGCTAAATGTTGTTAGATTCTTTTATACAATCCTTGTTACTTAGTTGGTACAAAGTGATAATGGAATCAAAACTATTGTTCCAATCCTTCTATATGTATCTCTTTTCTTCTATGTGTTATTCAAAATTATGTTGTAATTGTGCTATTGTTCATAAATATTTCCTTGTGTAATCTACTTGGATTCGAGATATGGTAGAACTAAATTCTTTTTGGTCTTCATGTCATGGTCTGAAAAGATTCTCCTTGGTATATCTTATGTGATCTTTCCTCCTTTGTGACAGTAGTTATACTTTCTTTGGGGAATGATTTCAACACATTTGCAATAATATCATATATATATATATATATATATATATATATATATATATATATATATATATATATATATATATATATATATATATATATATATATATATATATATATATATAATCTTATGAGCATACTGACCCCACGGTAGGTAGATCCCTTATGTGTTCTTTATATGTTTCTATGACATTTCCCTTGATTTGTCTTCATCTGGGGCCATCTCGACATGGAAATATAATCAGTGGAGTTGTTTATGTTTCCGTTAAAACCATTGCTCATGTTAAAGTGTAAGTAATGACTTTAATGTGGGGGCATACACTCTGCTCACTTATTGCACACACACACTTTTTGATACACACATATTTTTCAAGATACTATGTTCTCCCTTTTTGGATTAGTAACTAATCCTTAAAGAATGCATTTATATTTTAGGATCTCTTGATCCCTCTAGTTTTAAACATATAAATATATTTTGATCCCTTAAGGTCAGAGATGTCCTTAAGACTGGACCTATTTTGTTTTTGGTTTTATTCTTATGGAATAGAATATTCCTAAGGGTGAATCCTTGATGGGTTGACAAGTGAGTAGCCACATTCACTAGGCAGTTCAATTCCATCTTTCCAATTGCGTTGTTTCCTTAAGTGATTCACAATGGGACATAAGTTCTCATTGGGAAAGGTAATCACACCTTTTATTTCTCTCTCTAGAGATGTATCTTTTATTGTGATCTAGGAGTTGATGAAGACTTGAGTCCCTGGGGGCTTAAGGTTTCTCTTTGTCCCTTGGATTATGATAAGATTATCTTTTCATTCTGATCTCCTTTACCAAGAGTTTGCATCGAGTCCATACTCTTGCTAAAGTGAGGGCTTAATGTATCATCTTAAAATAGAAGCACTTCCATGATAAGAGAATTTATCCCTTTGAGTAAGTGGTCTGGGGTCATGTTAAGTGTCTTGATCAGGTCTTTGCATGTATTTGGCTTTTCCCCCTTGTTCTACTTCCTTCTGCACCCATTTTTCACTTCATATCTATATTTCATAACATTCTGGGATAGGATGCTAAGGTTTTTGACCAAAAGGTCAAAGTCAACCTTTTGGGGTCAAAGTCAACCTCTATCTTGACTTGGTCAGGATCGACCTTGATCCTAACTTGGTCAATTCCAAACTTGTCCTTGGCCCTCTATTTAAATTTTCAAAATTCCTTGATTTCCCAGTGTCGGGTTTTCGAGGATATTTGTTTCCTGCCTTCAGGTCGGCCATTTTGGGTTTTGCAATGGTAAATCATCTAAATGCATTTAATCTAGGTATATTTTCTAAAGGTTAGGACCTAATTGGATTTAATTCTACAAGGTTTCCCCTCTAGAGGATTGTGCCCTAGTTCACTATAAAAGGAGACCTTCCTCTCTCATTTGGATCATCAAGTTTTGGCAATTTCCTCTCTCAAGCTGTCAAGTGCAAGCAAGTATTCAAGCATTCAAGAAAGCCTTTAAGCATTCAAGTGTTCAAGCATTCATCCATTAAGGAGATCCATTGTTAGCCATTGAAGGATTCAATCTATTTGCAGCCCCCTTGAAGAACCATCCTTCCACATTCATCCAAGCCTCCTCATATGCAAAGATCTATTCAAGATTGGTGTTGAAGATCAAATGCCATTGATTTGAGACATCCTACATTCATTCTACATCCATTGAAGCATTCCTACTTGTGGATTTGAGGATTTGAATCCTCTACAAGGACTTCAACATAAGTGAGGTGAATTATTTCAATTACTTTGTTTATGCACACTACATTTCAATTCAATTTCAAGGTTAGTTCCTAAATTGGGGTTTGATCAAGGAAAACCCCCCATACAAATAAAAGCCCCATTTTCTTGTAGGTACAGGTGAGGAATTTTGGATTTGAGAGTGGATTTGGATGCCCTTTTTGGTAAACTTTCAAGATCTATGAACAAAGTTAGAATTGACCTTCAAATAAAGAATGTAGCCTTTGACCTTTTATGAAGGTCAAAGACTACCTACCATTGGAAAGACAAAAGCTTTCTGGGTTTTCTTCATCTCAGCATTTCCAGTCCAAAATAGGCTGCATAATTGCTCGAAAGTACACACAGACATTAGAAATTGGCATTTTCCAGATTTTCCCTAATTTGAGGTTGGTACTTGTATTTCAATTATTTCAAATTTCAAGCATAATTCTCCATAGGAAAACATAGGGTTTTTCTTACTCTTTCATATTCTCCATAGATTGATTCGATTGTGCATTAACCTCTTGGTTGATCAAATTGGATCTCTCCTTTGGGAATTTTGATTTAAGAATGAATCTCACATTTCTCCCATACAAATACATCTTATACATTTGAATATGTGTGATTCCATTTTACCCCTTGTTGGGTGTTCCCTTTGATCTTCAACTTATAGATTTATACTTTGATGGGTAATTTTAATAATACTTTGACTCTATCACCACTCCAAAGTCTACAAGGAAGAGGGCCAATTAACAAGGATCCAAAGAGATCCTCCTGCACTTTGAGCTCTAATTCTCAGGCAGGTGTACCCATGATTCACTTCTTGAAAGGAATCACTAAATGTTATACCAATATACTCTTTACTAACTGATTTAAAGATTTGATCATTTAATTTGTTTGTGTGTGATTGAAGATGATGGACTACCTCTAAAGAATAGATCAGTGCCTTAACCAGGGCATAGAGTCACCTAATAGCATACATCAACCGAAGACCCTAACTCAAACACACTTGAATTCAAGATAAGTGCTTTGCCTATTATCCCTCTCACTCACATACCAGGACATCAAATTTTCATCAAGCCATGAACTCACTGAAATTACCTAAAAGACTTTAATCCTAACTTTGTTAGGAACTCAAAGATAACCTCAAAATACTCGTTGTTTACCATATACTAACCCACTTTGTGAAGTTAACATATATGAGCTCAAGAACAAAAAAAAAAGACATACACCACTATGAGATTGGAATTCAACTATATTCTCATTAAGACTTGTAGAATCAATACATTATCAGATAACAAAATGCCAAAGAAATAGACCCAAAATCCAGGCTCTCCTTACTCAGTATAATACCATCAACAACAACCAGGGACCAAAGAAAGTTTTGGAACCAGCACTAAGTCAAAAATTCTACAATATATACCCCCTAGTCATCTTGGAAACCCAAAATAGGTTGCAACAAGCTACAGATGACTAGGGATAGGGTTTCACCCACCCAACCAACCAGAAATGGTCACAAATTTATTACAGGGGATGAAAACCAGTCGGCCATGCCTGAGAAAGATTTGCACTTATGATAGATCTCTGAGAAAGTACTGCAAATCATGAAAATTCAAATTTGTCAACCTATTTGGCCACCTACAGCATGCCTCAAGCACAAAACCACACAGTACAGACCGCTGCAGAAGATCATGGAACACCCTAGACCACACTGCAATAACAAGCACCACCAAACCAATCAAAATTAGCTACTAAAACCATAAATTTTGGTACTTCCTATCACTGGAAACCCTCAGAGAATTCAAATTTGATATTAAACAGTCATTTCCATGGTGCCAGCAGAAAATCGACGATCAAATTTTGAAATCAGATCAACTTTAAATCATAGTCGTTAGATCATCCCTTTTTGCAGTCTTTATGTCCTTAACTCAACTGCCACCCTTGGGTTAACACTCAGCGACCATGCGACAAGGCAAATCCTATTCACAAAGTGAAATATTAACTCACCACTTAACCCTGTGAACAGGCGACCAAAGGAATTTAACTCATCCCAGCCACATCTAGCGAACTAGCGACTGAAGGTCTCCGCCAGTTCATGAAACACTTTATAATACCATCAGAAAGTTTAGTGACTACACAACCTTCCTTCACCGAATCACCAATTATTTTGGAACACTGCCAATTCTCTTTGAAAATGAGTGAAACCCTTTGGAAATTTGTCAGCCGCTAAACATATTTTTCAGGACCGCCAGACCCTTTGACCCCACCTGGGCCCACTTTATGCCACATGTCACTACCTCATTCATGGCTCATGCTTGGTCACCACTGACATAGGACTCACTGACTATAAGCCTTATAATCAGATGGTGGGCGTAAAATCTCATAGCTCTGACAAAACTCATGAGAACTTATGCTGATCGTAGATCATATCCTCGTCACATACCTCTCTGAAAATGGCCCCACCTTGCTGCATGACCCATATCAACCAATAAGATGTGAACAACATTGCACCACCTGGAAAATGGCCCCACTGAGAACATTATGCTGCCTAGAAGATCGGACGACTGGCGCAAGATTTGAAGGGCTTTGAAGATTCTATGCACTCATATGCCAACCGTCAATCTTGAATCCTCTGATTAAGATACCTAGCCCACCTGACAACATGTCTAGCTCACACAACGTGGACCAATCATATTTCACCATCTAAGTATATGTAGCGTGCGGACCCACCGCACTTTATCCCTTCTAAAAAAGGCAGAATCGACGGACAACGCATGATCTTAAGCCTCTGACAGATCCCATAAGATCATATGCCCATCATTGATTTTATAACAATGTCAGGACCCTCTGACGCATCCAGAAACTAGGTCCCATTCATAAATACCAATGTGTTAATACATGGGCCAATGAGAAGCCACCAATTGTGCATACGTGTCACTTCGGACCCACTTGTTTGAGGTGCCGTGTCATAAAGAAAATCAACAGCCGTCGCAAAAGTGCACAGCTTTGACACATCTCATGAGAATAAGTTTCCACCATTAGATCTAGATGGTGTCAGAGCCAGGCCAAAGAAAGAAATGATGGCAGAAACATAAGAAATATTAAACGACGTGACTTAGGAAAAATTAATTTCACCGGGGTTAGAGACCTAGGAAATATTAAAGGGGGCTGACATAAAACCTTAGTCACATGATCACATAACATAAAAAAGGTTCATGTGATCATGTGACAAAGGGATAACAAATTAGCACATGTGAATTAGGACTTTAAGTGGCCAGAATAAAGGTAACTTAAAATTAGAACAGGGCCTGGGCAAAACAAAGGGGTTTAAATGTAACAGCTAGTTTTTTGAATATTTTGCTTAGGGCTTTAGCCAGAGACATGAAAAAATGATACAGAGACCAGGGGAAAGATGCTATAGCCATGAAGTTTTTTGCACGTGCAAACACCCCTATTCATTATATAAATGTTTTTTTAATCTAAGAGGATTTGAGAAAACCATTTGTAATTAATTCCTTCAAATAGAACTTCTCAAGGCTTAAATCATCATATTTTTTTAAAAATGTGTTATTTCAACAAAAATCAGCATGTCTAAAAAAGTGTAACCCACTATTGTGGGGTCACCCTCCAACAACAACAGTCCATGTCCATACAACAAAAATCAACTCGTGAACACCATTGAATCAATGACTTGAAAGAACAAAACTAGTTAAAAAATATCATGTCAGATCTCCCATACCACATAACCTGAAGAGGTGCAATCACACACACATAATCCTCAAATACCATGAAAAAAACCATTTCCACAACTCTAGTCCAAGATCCGCATAGATCAACTATAGTCCAAGATCCGCATAGATCAACTATAGTCCAAGATCCGCATAGATCAACTAATCATAGAATCTCATAAAAATGTTTAGAATAAGAATCTTTATCTCAATCTTAATCATAAAATTCACCATAACTCATACGTGACAACTCCTAAAGATTTTCAATCAAAGGGAACACCTCAAAATGATCCCATAAATATCATATCACAACCATGACTACTGAAGATCCAAAGAAGTCAACCTAAGCAAAAATCATCCAATCGGTTAGAGAATAATAGGAGTGGGTTCATTACAATTGGTATCAGTGCATAATCCTTCCATCCTATATGAATATTTAATGAAAACATACAAAAGGAAGGAAGCAAAAATGAATGAACAAATAGAAAATGAAATGAGAGCCTTCATGGAACAAGCAAATAAAACAAACCAAGCACTGCTCTAAGCACTGCAATACATGAGAAACTCAGTTGATAGTCTTAAAAATAATTCCACTAATGGGAAGGACATAAGATCCATGTCATCATCCTCTAGGGTACCCAAACCCCCATTCCTACCTAGAGAAGAGATGAGAAGGGAAGAAGCTATATCGAATAATACACAAATAACACCATAGAAAATGCTAGAGAATATGCTAGTCTGGAACCAGAAATCAAAGAACTTATAAGATTTAGAGAATTTTGTGAGGGCCAAAAACAAGATGGTCCAAAAGGGCAATGGTAAACCTAAAAAAAGATTTAAAACATAAATTAAACAAAGTAACCCTTCCAAATTTTGATGGGTCCAGGAAAATCACGATGCATGATTAGCATGAGTAACTCTTAGTCCAATGGACCCTATTAGCATGAGAAAAAAATTTCATGGCTTCATCATCTCTCCTCTGGTCCCTGTAGTATTTTTCATGTCTCTAGCCTTAAACCCTAAGCAAATATTCAAAAACTAGCTGTTGCTTACAAAACCCTTTGTTTTACCCTGGCCCTGTTCTATTTTAATGTTACCTTTTTGGGTCACTTAAGTTCCTTAAGGTCCACATGCTTAATATTTCCCTAAATCTCGCACCCGACAGGCTTTAATATTTCCTAAGTCCTAATGATTTATTTCTTCCTAAGTCCTTGCACTAAATTTTTCTATAGTTTTGGCCTTAATATTTCCTGGGCCCGGCACTCTGACACCATCTTAATCCTACGATTGTCGTAAGTTTGCAAGGGTTTTGTCAGAGACTTGTGATCTTACGACGACCATTGATTCTCTTTCATGACATAACACTTCAAATGGCTAGGTCCACTGCCACATAAGCACAAATGGCAGTTCCTCATTGGCTGAGAGAAATGATGATATGCCAGGGTGGGGTTAGGCTTTCATGATGATGACAAAGATTTAGAATCTATGGCGGGTGCATGATCTCAAAGAATCTTTTGAACCCTTGAGATTATGCACCAGCCATCCGATTCTCCGTGTATGCAGGATGACTATTGTGGGTCCGCTAACAAGTGTTACAAATGGAGCTTTCTTATTGGTTGTGTTAGTGGGACCATTTGCCATGTGTTTCTGGAGTATTCACTTCTGATTGGTCCATGTGGTTATGACTGGGCATGTGTCAATGGGACCTGGTTTCTAGCTTGTTAGAGGGTCCTAACATTTTAAAAAGATCAACAACGGGCATACGTTCTCATGAGATGTGTTAGAGGTTTGAGATCTTACGCTGGTCGTCGATCTTACTTTTCTTAGAGGTGATAAAGTGACATGGGTCCACTACCATGTTGGCATAGTTGGCATTCTCTCATTGGTCAGTGTGTTCCTGAGAGGGATCTTGTTAGTGGGGCCTGCAATGAAGGTTTTTAAATCTACAGTCAGTGTATGATCTCAAGGAATATTCCTACCCCATGAGATCATGCGCCATCCCTTGATCTCAAATTTTACATGGACGTGTCAGTGGATCCTGTGTCAGGGGCGATCGAGTGATTGTAGTGAATGTTTTGGTGACATGTGGTAGGTTTTCAGGTGGGCCTAGGTGGGGTCTAAGGTTTGGCAGTCTGGATAAAATGTTTGGCAGTTTTGACAAATTTTGAAGGGGTTTCGCTTGTTCACTGAATAGAATAGTGGAGTTCTAAAAGGCTGGTGATTTAACGAACATTGTGTTCATGTAATCGCTAAACTATCTGGTGGTAGTATAAAGTATTCTATGAATGGCGGATTCCCTTCAGTCGCTAGTTCACCAAATGTGACTAGGGTCTTTTAAAAGATAAATCATAAAGCCTGTGAAAAGGGCAAGATCCGATGGTCATGACTTAAAGTTGACCTATTTTCAAATGTCTACTACCAATTTTCTGCAGGTGCCTTGGAAATAATCATTGCAATTTGAATTCAAATTTTGAGAGGGTTTCCAGTGATAGGAAGTACCAAAATTTATGGTTTTTGGAGCTGATTTCGATTAGTTTGGTGGCACTAGTTGTTGTCGACTGATTTGAGTGTCTTTGTGGTTAGTGGCATGATGTTTTTGTACTAGGAGAAGTATGGTTTTATTGCTCAAGGCATGTTGTAGGCGGCTAAAAGGACTGATTGACATAGAATTCCATGATTTGTAGTACTTTCTCAGAGATCTATCATAAGTGCAAATCTTTCTCAGGCATGCCTGACTGGTTTTAATCCCCTGTAGTAAATTCTTGACTGTTTCAGTTGGTTTAGTGGGTGAAACCCTAACCCTAGTCATCCGTAGCTTGTTGCAACCTGTTTTGGGTTTCCAAGATGACTAAGGGGTATATATTGTAGCATTTTTAACTTAGTGAGGGTTCCAAAACTTTCTTTTGGGTCCCTAGTTGTTGATGCTATTATGCTGAACAAGGAGGGCTTGGATTCAAGGTTTTGTTTCTCTTTGCATATTGTTGTCTAAATAGTGTACTGATTCTACAAGTTTTGATGAGAATATAGTTGAATTCTAATCTCATAGTGGTGTATGTCTTCTTGTTTTTATATTGAGCTCATATATGTTAATGTCATAAAGTGAGTCAGCATATGGTAAACAAAGAGTATTGTGAAATTATCTTTGAGTTCTTAACAAAGTTAGGATTAAAGTCTTTCAGGTAATTTCATTGAGTTCATGGTGTGATAAGAATTTTATGTCCTGGTATGTGAGTGAGAGGGATAATAGGCAAAGCACTTATCTTGAATTAAAGTATGTTTGAGTTAGAATTTTTAGTTGGTATAGGTTATTTAGTGACTCTATGCCCTGGATTAAGGCACCGATCTATTCTTTAAAAGTAGTCCATCATCATCAATCACACACATACATTTAAATGATAATATCTTTTAGTCAGTTAGTAAAGGACATAGTTGTATATTGTTTTGAGAGTCCTTTGGAGAAGTGAGTCAAGGGTACACCCGCCTGAGCATTAAGGCTCAAAGTGTAGGAGGATCTCATTATTGATCCTTGTTAATTGGCCCTCTTCCTTATAGACTTTGGAGTGGTGATAGAGTCAAAGTATCATTAAAGTTATCCATCAAAGTACAAATCTACAAGTTGAAGATCAAAGGGAACTACCAACAAAATGACAACTCTACTGGGGAGAGTCTAAAGATAAAAGTTTGCAAAGTGCACTCTTGTTTTCCTATTGTATTTAGTTAAAATATTTCCCACTTTGGTGGGTGGCAACTCAAAAGGGTTAAAACCAGTGTTATAGATTGTAAATCATGGACAAAAGGAGGAATACCAGGTCCTTTGTCAGAAAAAATCCGGAGGTCACTTTGAAACAATTACCTAGATAGGAGAAGAAGAGTTGGGTTAGAAGAAATGGTGAGTCTACTAGTGCTCCCATAAGAGAACAAAAAAATACTAGAGGTAGAGCACCATATGTTTCCTCAAGTGAGGAAGGTTCACAGGATAGATTTTCTAGATCAGATGGTGGTCACTCTGAAGATAAATTTTATGATACCGCAGAGGTTTTATTTCAAGACAAGGGTTCATTGCCTACAGGTCAGGATGAACAAGCTAGAGAGATGGGTTTTGAGATTGATTTAGATCTTGATGAAGATAATTTCAGAAGGGAACCCATGAGACCAAGGCAAGTCCATTTCCCATATCAAAATCCCACTGATATGGATGTGTCATCAAGTTCTGATGACATTATGATAGACCCAGATGATTTAAATGCATTAAGGTTACAGTTGGCAGAGCGGGATGCCATATACAAAAGGTTACAAGAGGAGAGAGAGGCTGAAAAAGTAAATGCTCTAATGGAGAGGCAGTCTCTTTTAAGAAAAATTAATGAAATGAAGGAGAGAAACAAAATGCTTGCTTCTGCTCCTAGGGTGTTGCAGCATGATGTTTTTGGTGATCTTGAAGCTTTATGAAGTGAACAGGAATGCTTGTTGCAAGACCATGAGTTTGATGAAGAGGGCCCTGTGATCAGACAAGTGCAAAGTTATGCTCCTTTTCCTAAGGGTGGGAATGGACATGAGATCACTAGGCCTACTATAGTTATTAATGAAAAGGGAAAGTAAAAGATGGTGGCTGTCCAAATAAGAAAACCAGTGACAATACCAGGGGTCCCACAACCTAAATCAAATACCTGGAGATAGAGATAGAAAGAGAAAGAAAAGAGGATGAATCTCTAGCTCAAGAGTTGGAAAGAGCTCAAGTTGATGCTGCTATTGCAGAGAAAAGAAGAAAGATCCAGTTCTTGAAGGCTTCATTAGGTAATGTTCATGGCCCTTTTGCTACTGAACTAGGTATGCCATCTATGAACACTACTGTTCCACTTAGCAATGCTACTACTAGTAATCTAATTCCTAATGTATCTACCAAATCATTTGTTGATCCTAATAGACATTCAAATGTGCAAGTGGGTGGGAATGTAGATAAAAATAATAATTCTAGTGGGAACACTAGTTTAGGATTTCAAAGAAGACCTATGCAATTGGAAGGCTATAGGCAAATTAGTTTTGATGGGATACTAGGCTACCTGAATGCCTTTCCAAATGATATAAGAGATAAGGTACCTAAGTTTGCTGGTAATAATGCTATTAGTTGTGAGGAGCATCTTAGGTTATTTTCTAATATGCTTAATGATTATGAGGTAGAGCATGAGGATGTAGTCATGAAATTGTTTGTTCAATCTCTAATGGAGGATGCTAGAGATTGGTTTAAAAGACTTCCTGATAAATGTATTGATACTTGGGATTCCATTGGGAGATGTTTTAAAGCATAGTATGGTGATAGGCCTAATGCTAGTTTCATAGTGAATGAATTCAATACCATAAGGAAAAATCAGAATGAGTCTGCAGCTGAATTCAACATGAGATTTCAGAAGGGTATGCATAAGTTGTTCCAAGTTATGCGGTTAGATGACAATCTTTGTCTAACTACATACTTCAATGCATTTGATGGAAAGATGGGTTATTTATTGAGGGACAAGGAACCAAGAACTCTTAGAGATGCTTTAAGGATTGCTGTCAATATTGAGAATAATATGAAGATATCAGGGAAGTTGGGTGGGAAGAGAAATGATCCTAAGTTGTTTGGGGACAGGAAATACAATAAAAAAAATGATAGGAATTTTGGAACTAGGAGGAAAGAAGAAGATAAATTGGATAAGGTGCTTAATGCATTGAAGGATTTGAAGGCACCTACAAATAGGAACATTAGTGCTCTTACCTATGAAAGGCCTTAGTTCAACAATAATTTCAATAAGCATAATAGATTGTAGAACTACCCCTACAACACCCAATGGAAGGATGGAAAGCCTATTGTCCCTGTTGCAAGAGGAAACAATGATAGAGGTGTCCTTGACCCTCTACAAAAAGCTTCAATAAATTTCATGGAGTACATACCTTGGTGTGTTGCATGCCAGTCCCCTCATTCTGTAGAGCATTGTGTGGTTGCACATTCTATGGCTGCAAATCAAGATTGTGGCAATGAGGAGATAGATCAGGAAGAAGATCAAGATGATGTTGGATGCAACATGCCTACTTCATATCTAGGATATGAAGATGATTCTGATTTTGATGAAGAAGCAGATGTAAATGTGAATAGACACAATCAGGCCCTTTTTCATCAAGAGGTTTTTTATGATAGTGAAGACATTGATAAGAAGGCATGTAACATGAACTCTTCTTCTGTGCCAATAAATTTGAGAAGACCTTCTAGAGAAGAGATGGATAGGATTATTGTAGAAATGATTGCCCAAGTGCAAACTAGAGGCATGGTAGCAAGAGATACAAATGGAAAAGCTACAGGAATGTTTATAAAGAGTACCAACTCCGGAGAGCCTAATGAGAACAAATCAAAAGGTGATCACATGGTGAAATTTAGGAATGTAAAAGGTAAGAATTATGAGCCTAAGGGAGTTGGAGTTGAAAGATTTTCTAGTGAGATTGAGAAGCCAGTTAACACAATGGCTAGGAATGAAAAAGTGAGGGTGGCCAATACACCTAATGTATCAGATAAACAAAGAGATACCAAAGCAGTGCAGATTGAGATTCCTTCCTCTACTCCTGTTGATATGTTAGCTGTATTGTCTCAAATTACAGTTAAGGTTCCATTGTCAGAATTGTTGAGGATCCCTACACACAAAGACAGAGCTATGGCATGGGTAGATAATGCTCATAATAATGATGTTGCATGCAATGGATCTCAGGATAAAGCTTTGAAAGGTGTTGCTGCTTAGGGAATTGTATCTCAAATTCCTCCTATATATTTGGATAGTTTTGTCAATGCTAGCCTTGAAAACATTGATCCATTCTTTTTAAGTGTCCTTGTGAATGGAATGAAATTAAGAAATTGTATGATTGATAGTGGTGCCTCTAATACTGTTATGCCTTTTAAGATTATGGAAAAGTTGGGCCTTAAAGTTGATACAATTCAAGGCAGATGTTGTGCAATGGATCAAAGGGAGGTACCAGTCATTGGGACTATCAATGCAATGCCATATAGGCTAGCAACATATCCAGAGAAAGAGTTAACAATGAGTGTTTTGGTGGTGGACATCCCTCCTCATTATGGGATGCTACTATCTAGAAGATGGAGTGCTGCCATGGGTGGAAGTTTATAGTGTGATTTGTCCTATGCCACTTTCAAGATTGATGATCAGTTTGTCAAGATTGAGTGAGAACAAGAGTATGCCACATGATTGAGAGAAGTATTGATAATGAAACTACATGTTTTGTGGATACTGATATTAATGCTTTTAGGCCAGAGATTTGTGTACTTGAGAAGGAACCTATTTTGTCACCTATTTCTATTGAGGTGAATGTTAATTCTGTGAAGGGTGATTTGTGAGTAATGTACTTTGATGGTGCAAATTGCAAGGATGGAGCAAGGATAGGTATTTTACTTATTTCTCCTAATGGAAATACCTACAAGTTTTCTTTCACATTGAATTTCTTTTGTACCAACAATATAGCATAATATGAGGCATTATTGTTAGGACTGAGGTTGGCACAAAAACATGGTATTAAGTTCTTAAGTATTGTTGGTGATTCTGAGTTGGTGGTGTCCCAAGTCAAGTCAGTATATGCTTCCAAGAACAAAATGTTAAAACAATATAGGAATGCAGTTTGGGATTTGATTGAACATTTTGATGCCTTCAATATTGAATGGAAGGATAGGAGTAAAAATAAGATGGATGACTTGTTAGCCAATATAGCAATCAATCCCAGTGATATTACATTTACTGGTATCTCTAAAGTTGAGATTTAGGTTAGGCTTAGTATACCAGACAATATTGAAAATTGGCAAGTTTTTGATGATGATAATGATATCTTGAAGTTTATGAGTTGTGGGGATCAGTATCATGGTCAGGCATTTGATTGTTCAACTTTGGTTGAGTCAATAGAAGGAAAAGAGGTTGTCTTTGGCAATGAGGTTATTCAACTTAGAACTAACAAGGTGCCTAAGGGGCTTGTTGTTCTTAAGATTGTGTTTGATAACCAAGATAGGGTTCAAAAGAATATCAAAAGAGAAGATCATGCTGATCTAGAGGAGATAAATCTTGGAACACATGAGGCACCTAAGAAGGTATACATTGGTAGGGACATGTCTCACAGTGTGAGAAAATCTTTGATTGAGTTATTGAGAAAATTCAAGCATGTTTTTGCATGGTCATATGATGACCTAAAGGTTTATAGAGAAGATTTGTTTCAGCATATTATTCCATTGAAAGAAGATGCTAAACCTTTTCGGCAAAAAGAAAGGCCTATAAATCCCACTTTGGCACCTAAGATGCAAGAAGAGTTAATGAAGTTAAGAGATGATAGCATTATCAAGCCCATTAGGAATTCTTCTTGGGTGTCAAATCTTGTCCTTGTTAGAAAAAAGAATGGTGACATCAGACTTTGTGTGGACTTCAGGAATTTGAACATCAGCTCATTAAAGGATAACTATTGTCTGCCAAATATGGAAGCTATGTTGTAGAGAGTAACCAGATCAGAATTGATGTCTATGATGGATGGTTTCTTTGGTTACAATCAAGTAATTATCAAAGAATCAGAACAGTTTAAGACAACTTTCACTACACCTTGGGGGACATATGTTTATGTGAGAATGCCTTTTGGTCTCACAAATGTTGGTGCTACTTTTTAGAGGGTAATGGATGTTGCTTTTTTAGATTTTATTGATGATTTCCTTATTGTTTATCAAGATGATTTAACTGCCTATTCCAAGAAGGAAGAAGGCCACTCTACTCATTTAGAGAAATTATTTGTGAGGGCCTTGAAATATGACATTTCATTAAACCCAAGGAAATGTGCATTTGGTGTCACTGAGGGTAAGTTGCTTGGCCACTTAGTGGAGAAGCAAGGAGTTAGGATTGATCCTGAAAGGGTGGCAACTATTGATAAGATTCAGAGGCCAAAGAATGTTAAAGGGTTTCAGTCCTTCTTTGGTGAGGTCAATTTCTTAAGGAGATTTGTAACAAACTTTGTTGAGGTCACTAGACCTATATCTAAGATGTTAAAGAAGGGATCTACTATTACATGGGAAGGTGAGCCTGATGAAGCTTTCAAGAATATCAAGCAAGCTATTAAAGATGTACCAGTGCTTAAGGCACCTGATTATAATGTCCCAATGCACATCTTTTTTTTTGCATCTTTTCACACTATTGTTGCAGTTTTGTTACAGAAAAATAAGGATGGTTATGAATAGCCTATTGCATTCTTTAGTAAATCTTTGCAGGCTGCTGAATTGAAATATGACATAAATGAAAAACAAGCTTATGCACTTGTGAAGGCAGTCAAGGCTTTTAGATGTTATTTGATGGGAGTAGTTGTGATTGCTTTTGTGCCAAGTGAAGCTGTGAAGGATATTTTCTCATAGCAAGAGATGTTTGGGAGAAGATGCAGATGGATCAATAGGATCCAAGAATTCAACATTGATATCCAAATTACTAAATTGGTTAGAGGACAAGGATTGGCAAAATTGATGGCCCAATCCAATCTTGATGCAAATCAAATAAATCAAGCTGAAATTGATTATACATGTGATATGGATGATTTTATCTGGTATCAAGATATCATCTATTACCTTAGAAAGATGAGATGTCTAGCAGGAATGATTGATAATCAGAGGAGGATGTTAAAATTACAGGCCATCAAGTATGTACTTGTGAAATGTAAATTGTATAGAAAGAATTTAGATTGGATACTTTTGAAGTGTGTTGATGAGAATCAAGCTAACAAGTTGTTAAAGGAAATGCATGAGGGAGTTTATGGTGGACATTATATGGGTAAAACTACTGCTCATAAAATATTGAGAGCAGGATTCTGGTAGCCCACAATCTTCAAGGATGTAGAATAGTTGGTAAGGAGGTGTGATGCTTGTCAAAGGTTCTCTGGTAAGCTTAAATTTTTAGGTAACATGCCATTAAGACTAGTTGAAGTGCAGGCTCCTTTCCGACAATGGGGAAATGATTTCATAGGGGAGATACCAAACAAGTCAAGTGGAGGACACTCTTGGATCTTAGTTTCCACTGATTACTTTACTAAGTGGGTACAGGCTATACCTACAAGGAATGCAACTAGAAAGGTGGTAACTGATTTCTTGTTGAGCAACATTGTTACAAGGTTTGGGTGCCCTGAGAGAATAGTAAGTGATAATGCCATGTGCTTCAGGTCTATTGAATATAAGGGCTTTTGCAAAGGTTTAGGAATTCATATTTCTTATTCCTCACCTTATCATCCACTAGGAAATGGTCAGGCAGAATCTACTAATAAGAGTTTGATTAAGATCCTCAGGAGGATTCTTGAAAAGAATAAGAGGGCATGGAATTCAAAAATACCATTAGCTATATGGGCTGATAGGGTGACTGTGAAGAGGGCAATTGGTTGTGGACCATTTGACCTAGTATATGTGAT
Source organism: Chamaecyparis obtusa (assembly GCA_027943335.1). NCBI lineage: Eukaryota > Viridiplantae > Streptophyta > Pinopsida > Cupressales > Cupressaceae > Chamaecyparis > Chamaecyparis obtusa. Next base: position 136,804 of record BSBK01004992.1, on the reverse strand, counting down.
ACATGCAAGAATGCCTCAGAATAATTTGCTAGAAATGTATAAATTTGTGTAATTATATGATGATGATAGAGATGATGAGATGTAGTTGAGGATTGAGGACCTCATTAGGTTGGATGAGACTAGAAGAGAGTCAGTTGCAAGAAATGCGAAATTGTAGTTTGTTGGTTAACAATTGGAAAGATCTCACAAGTTCACAAAAGCATTTGACAAGGATCGTGATTATGCGAGGGTCGTTGGATCCTTTTCTTTGTTCCACTATAGGTAAGTCTGTTGACTCGGGTCACACCACCATGTGTCAACATCCTACTAAGTCGCTAAGCATCTTCGGTGACTTACCTTGTCGCATGATCGCATAGCAATATTTTAATCCATGCGATCATGAGACTGCTTTATCATTGGTGCATCTGTGCTATCAGAGTACATGGGTCCCACTACCACGTGGAATTTCTCGCTATGTCATAACTCAAATCCTGCTAAGAAACAGGGCCCACTAATCTGCCCCCCCTTTTTTTTACTTTTCTCATGATCGCATAGTATTTGTTTAATTCTTGCGATCATGCGACCGCTTCATCATTGGTACACGTGGACTCCACTATTGGCATACGCGGGTTTCACTGTTGGCGTATGTGAGTCCCAGCAGACTTCATTGTCACATAATCACATGGCATTATTTTATTCCATGCGATCATGTGACCGTTCTCTCATTGGTGCAAAACTGGTATGGTGTAGCCGACAATGAAAAACCCACCTCAAGAAATCTCTTTTGTTTCTTAATCAAATCTCTTGCCATTTTCTTCAATAGCTTCATTTTACTTCAAAGAATCAAGAGAAGCACCTAAATGATGAAGATCATAGGCTTCAGTGACTGTAAAAAATATGTGTCAAAGGTGTCTTCACTCAGTTCTGTTGTATCCTTTAGCAGTCTTTTCTTCTTCAAAATCACATTATAACTTTTCAAATTGTATCTCTAGACACTTTAGACACTGTTATTGATTGCAACCGAACCATGAATGACCAAAATCTTTCCAAAAATGAAATAAGCCAAGGCTCTATACTTTGACTGTTACTTGGGCAATGGCACATTCTGCAACTCTTTGTCGCATATTGACCAACACATCACTGAGATTCATTTGACCTTTATGCCATCATGAGGATCAATTTGAAGATCTAAATATACATTCAAACTCGAACAAGAATAAAAGCCCAAGCTCAAAATTATGATCTTTTTAAGAAAGCATAGTCATTGTATTTGATATATGTTTCATCATTACATGATATGACCTATAACTCTGGCTCAATGATATTTCTATGCCGATCAGTAGCTATGTACTTCAATCTTCAATATATTTCAATCAACATGACTTCATGTAAGGAAGGTTTAGCCTCCATTAGCAAAGATATTCCATATAACAAACCGTACCACATGGAAAGTCAAAACTTTATTCAATTGATGCTATTACACCTTTCAAACCTTCCACATGTAATAGAGAAAGAGAAAATCTTTGTATTGTTATTAAATTCAATGTATTCTGAAGACTTTCAAGAGTACCTCTGTTTCCTTATTGAAGACTTTGAGATATCAAACCTTCAATGGTCATTTATGCAAGAAATCAACCTTCTATACATTGATATATGAGAATAAACTTCTTTGAATGTTCTGCATTAGCTCTAGCACTATACTATCCAAATAAAGATCCCTGTTTCTAATTCTTTGCAACATCTAAATATTTCACCTAAGAAAGAACATCCATTGGAGCACAAATCTCTGTCGGGTTGGGATCTACAACCTACCCAAAGTAATGAAACTCTGAAAACAACCCACTTGGCTAAACAAGATGGCAAATGAAGGGGGACCCGACAGAGACTTCATGTCCTAGGGAAGACTTAGACCTAGACACCAGACTTGAAAAGACCGATTTGACATGACCATATGACACCAATATTGCCAAAAAAAATGGGTGACTGAAAGTCAGGGAACATAGTTGTAGGTTAAGAATTTGTATGACAAGAAGACTGTTGAAAGAAGGTTTGAGCCTAGTGATTTGATGTTAATTTGGAATGCCAGATTGGAGGATAAAGGAAAACATGGTAAGTTTGATCCTATCTGGCCAGGGCCATATTTAATTCATGAGAAATAGGGCCAAGATTCATACATTGTGAAAGAACTGAATGGCGATATTCAAGAATTGCTAGTTCATGGACAATTCTTGAAGAGATACTTCAATTGAAGGTATTTTATTTCCATGAATAGTAGTTAGGTCTATACATTCTATAAATTTTTTTAAAGTTGCTTGGCCCTGTCCTATTTTGTCCTGGTCTGTAGGGTTTTGGTGCTATTGCTCTTTGTTGTCAGTTTTCTAGTGGGATGGTCTGCTTTAACCAATGATTCTAAGTCCTTGCTATGCCTGCAGGAGGCATACATCCCCAGACAGAGCCACTGTTAGCATGTGCAAAAAATTTCATGGCTTCATCATCTCTCCCCTGGTCCTTGCAGTATTTTTCATGTCTCTGGCATTAAACCCTACACAAATATTCAAAAACTAGCCATTTCTTACAAAACCCTTTGTTTTACCCTGGCCCTGTTCTATTTTAATGTTACTTTTTCGACTCACTTAAGTTCCTTAAGGTCCATGTGCTTAATATTTCCCTAAGTCTAGCACCCGACGGGCTTTAATATTTCCTAAGTCCTAATGATTTATTTCTTCCTAAGTCCTTGCACTAAATTTTTCTATAATTTTGGCCTTAATATTTCATGGGCTTGGCTCTCTGACACCATCTTAATCCTACGGTTGTCGTAAGTTCGCAAGGGTTTTGTCAGAGGCTTGCAATCTTACGATGACCGTTGATTCTCTTTCATGACGTAACACTTCACACGGGCGGGTCCTCTACCACATAAGCACAAATGGTAGTTCCTCATTGGCCGAGAGAAATGATGATATGGTAGGGTGGGGTTAGGCTTTCATGAAAATGGCAAAGATTCAAAATCTATGGCAGGCGCATGATCTCAAAGAATCTTTTGAACCCTTGAGATTATGTGCCAACTGTCTGATTCTCCATGTGTGTAGGATGACTATTGTGGGTCCACTAACAGGTGTTACAAATGGAGCTTTCTTATTGGTTGTGTTAGTGGGACCATTTGCAATGTGTTTCTGGAGTATTCGCTTATGATTGGTCCGTGTGGTTATGACTAGGCATGTGTCAGTAGGACTTGGTTTTCGGCTTGTCAAAGGGTCCTGACATCTAGAGAAGATCGATGATGGGCATAAGTTCTCATGAGATGTGTTAGAGGTTTGAGATCTTACGCTAGCCGTTGATCTTACTTTTCTCAAAGGTGATAAAGTGACGCGGGTCCACTACCATGTTGGCATAGTTGGCGTTCTCTCATTGGTCGGTGTGTTGTTGAGAGGGATCTTGTTAGTGGGGCCTACAGTGAAGGTTTTTAAATCTATGGTCGGTGCATGATCTCAAGGAATATTCCTACCCCATGAGATCATGCGCCATCCATTGATCTCGAGTTTTACTTGGATGTGTTAGTGGGTCCTGTGTTAGGGGTGACTGAGTGATTGCAGTGAATGTTGTGGTGACATGTGGTAGGTATTCAGGTGGGCCTAGGTGGGGTTTAAGGTTTGGCAGTCAGGATAAAGTGTTTGGCGGCTCCGACAAATTTTCAAGAGGTTTTGCTTGTTCACTGAATAGAATAGCAAAGTTCTAAAAGGCTGGCGATTTAGCGAACACTATGTTCGTGTAATCACTAAACTATCTGGTGATAGTATAAAGTATTCTGCAAATGGATGATTCCCTTTAGTTGCCAGTTCGCCAAATGTGACTGGGGTCTTTTAAAAGATAAATCATAAAGCCCGTGAAAAGGGCAAGATCCGACGATCATGACTTAAAGTTGACCTATTTTCAAATGTGGACCGTCGCTTTGTTGTTGGCACCTTGGAAATGATCGTTGTAGTTTGAATTCAAATTTTGAGAGGGTTTCTAGCAATAGGAAGTACCAAAATTTATGGTTTTTGGAGCTGATTTCGATTGGTTTGGTGGCACTAGTTGTTGCCGACTAATCCAAGGGTCTCTGTGGTCAGTGGCATGATGTTTTTGTACCAGGAGAAGTATGGTTTTGTTTCTCAAGGCATGTTGCAGGTGGCTAAAAGGATTGATTGACATAGAATTCCATGATTTGTAGTACTTTCTCAGAGATCTATCATAAGTGCAAATTTTTCTTAGGCATGCTCCACCGGTTTTCATCCCCTGTAGTAAATTCTTGATTGTTTCAGTTGGTTTAGTGGGTGAAAGCCTAACCCTAGTCATCCGTAGCTTGTTGCAACCTATTTTGGGTTTCCAAGATGACTGGGGGGTAGATATTGTAGCATTTTTGACTTAGTGAGGATTCCAAAACTTTCTTTTTGGTCCCTGGTTGTTGATGGTATTATACTAAACAAGGAGGGCTTGGATTTAGGGTTTTGTTTCTCTTTCCATATTGTTGTCTGAATAGTGTATTGATTCTACAAGTTTTGATGAGAATATAGTTGAATTCCAATCTCATAGTGGTGTATGTCTTCTTGTTTTGATATTGAGCTCATATATGTTAATGTCATAAAGTGAGTTAGCATATGGTAAACAAAGAGTATTGTGAAATTATCTTTGAGTTCTTAACAAAGTTAGATTAAAGTCTTTCAGGTAATTTCAGTGAGTTCATGGCTTGATAAGAATTTGATGTCCTAGTATGTGAGTGAGAGGGATAATAGGCAAAGCACTTATCCTGAATTCAAGTATGTTTGAGTTAGAATTTTTAGTTGGTATAGGTTATTTAGTGACTCTATGCCCTGGATTAAGGCACTGATCTATTCTTTAGAAGCAGTCCATCATCATCAATCACACACATACATTTAAATGATAATATCTTTTAGTCAATTAGTAAAGGACATAGTTGTATATTGTTTTGAGAGTCCTTTGGAGAAGTGAGTCAAGGGTACACCCACCTGAGCATTAAGGCTCAAAGTGTAGGAGGATCTCATTGTTGATCCTTGTTAATTGGCCCTCTTCCTTGTAGACTTTGGAGTGGTGATAGAGTCAAAGTATCATTAAAGTTATGCATCAAAGTATAAATCTACAAGTTGAAGATCAAAGGGAACTACCAATAGACCCTAGTGTCTTTAAAGAAATCTAATTTAATATCCCCTAGCTTCATAGAAAGAATCTTAGTTTCTAAAATTAAAAAAGTATCTAGTTTATACTCTCTTATCTGATTTGATTATAGAGAATTATTATGGGGGAAATTCAACCCCCTTATATTATATGAAATAATTATCATCTTAAAGTGGAAGGAGAGTCAAACAGGCCTAGAAGAGTCCTTTGTAAACTATTCAAAAACATCATCTTCACTCATCTTTTCATTGGTCTAAATAGAAAATAACCTTCCTACCCCTTTAGGAGCCACACCACAATTTTCCTTTAATCTATTCCTGGTATTAACCATGGTGTAGTAGGATTATTTTTGTGTCTACTTCTTGATTTAACTACTATGATGGGAGCTTAATTCTCTATATCTATACCTTAAGAATATAATAGATCACTATTAGTCATTGCATCATCACTTCATTCATGAGATTGATTGTCATCCTCTTCTCTTGATCTCCCAACAGACTCAAACAATGTCGCCACAAGAATAACATCTTGAGGTACAACAAGATCATATGACAAGTTTATCATTAGATTCATCTTAGGTCGACAAATCAAAGAATTAAAATTTGAGTCAATCTGTTCTGACACTTGTGACATTTCATTAGAATCCCCCTCCAAACCAAAACATCTACCTAAACAACAAAATAATTTCTATTTGAGCCACCCTATAATTCTTTAGCCTCATCATGAATCCCTGGATTATTTCTCTTCAAACTTTCTTCTTTCTTCCTCTAGACTTTCTTCTAGATATCTTCATTTTAGTCTATTTCTAAGGACAATTCTTTGCCCAATGGCCAACTTTCTTACTGTGAAAGAAAGAAAAGGAATATATTCAAACTCAAGAGCCTGATACCAAACCCCTAGTTTAGAGTTAATGGTGACATCCCGTAGAAAATTAGTAGATTATTTTATATTAACATAGAGTCAAGCATAGACCAAAATTTTTCTTGTAGTAGTTATAGGATCCACAAATAAAAGCTCCCCAAAACATGGTACATTGTACCTCAAAAGTTTCTCTTCATCTCAAAATTCTAAAGGTAACCTAGGGAGTCACATTCAAACAGGAATAGCATCACAGACCTAGTCCGCGGGGAAAAATCTTGGTCTGCATCTTTTAAATGCAAGAGAGGACCTACAAAGCATCAAAAGCACTACAACCAAGAATGAGAGAAAACCTTCTTCACAAGTGAACACAAATAAAAAGAACCATTTTCCCATAGCTAAAACATCAACGTGCCTTTTTTTCTTCCATTTACAAGCCACCCAAGCATGAGAAAACTTGATGTTGGGTCAAGGGCCAATGAATCTTCCTATTAAAGAACAAGCCATCAATGCAAAACCCTTCCCTAACAAACAACTAGACACTGACACAAAAAAGAGACTAAGACAAGGTCTATGTTATACAAGAAAGAGAAAATGGCCTTACATGCCAACCTTGTGCCGAACAAGTCAGTCCACTTTTGATTCTCTAGATGGGGTCCATCGCCAACAATCTTCTCATTAAAAGGGACAACAAGCACCAAACCCACTTGATCCTCAACCACATAGTTTATCTTGGGATTCTCTAGGAACACAAACTCTTCAAGTAGTTCATAATCCTTATTGTCACCCGTACACTCCTCCATGCCTCCATCATTTGCATTATAGGAAACTTTTACTTTCATAGAGTTCAAAATTTCTGCACTCCATTCCATCCTCTCAATGGTATACATAATTTTTCTTCTTCTAAAAAAATAATAATGATAGTTTTTGTAATATGCATGATTGATTTATTCAAAAGACATGCAATAATAATTAACTATTAAAAAATGTTTCAATTTTAATTTTAATAAAAAAATAAAAAATAAAAATGATGTGAATGATATTTTAGATAAAAAAAATTCTTTATCTCTATTGTCATCCTATCATTATGAGAACATATAAATGATTGGCACTATAATAAATTAAAATTATAAGAATAGAAAAATGAGTAAATCAAAGAATAATAAGAGTCATTGTAATATTCATAATTGAAATAGTCAAAGAAAGCATGCAATAATTAAACTTGAGAAGAATGTTTCTAATAAAAATAAAATAAAATTATGTGATTGATATTTTAAATTCAATATTCCTTTATTTCTATTATTATACTATCTTTATAAGAACATATAAATAACTGACACTATTATAAATTAAAATTATAACAATAAAAAATTGATATTACAATTAAAAAAATTTGCAAATATCATTATGAGAACATATAAGTGGCTGACACTATAATAAATTATAAAAATAGAAAGTTGAAATTACAATAAAAAATGCTAATAAAAATAAATTAAGACAAACGTTAGCAGTGCAAGCACATGCATAATCATCCAACGTCATCGTTGGTACATCGCTCTCTTTTCTTCCAACACTTCGATTTTCTATTTTGAAATTGTTGAAACTAAGCTCATGTTTTGGTCAGCTGTATACAACGTTAAAATCAGTTACAATACTCTTAGTCACCTTAATATTTAATTAAAAGACTTTTCGGAAAAACTGAACTGATTTCGAATGCTCTGAAAGCCCTTTGCATTATTAATATCAATACCAATAGTTTAAAGACAACCCTTTTCTTTCCCACAAAGTGATAAATATAATTGGTACCTCATTAAAAAACATTCATTTTTAAACTGTTTATTTTTCGGAACATTCCCCATCATCTTTGCTTATTCTGCGTCTTTTATTCGAAGTGGAAGATTCAGAATGCGAATCTACGTAACGGCCGGAGTCAACATTAAGGGGAAAGTTAAGAATGGCTTTGCTGCCGCGCATTTTAAACACCGCACGGTCATATGCCTCAGCTGCAGCTTCTGCCGTACTGAAAGTCCCAAGCCAAAATCTCGAGCCTTTCTTATCAGGATTTCTTATCTCCGCAGCAAAATTTCCCCTCCCTTTATTTCGCCTCACTCCTCTGTAATGTTTTTCTCCCTGTTTTTTCAGCATCACTGCCTCTACTCTTTTTTCATTTTCTACTGATGGACTAACTGATTTCCACTCGCTTTCTGCAACTTTCTCCAATGTCATATCACTGTCATTCGACAGATTTTTGTGGCTTCTACCAGTAGAATCTAAGATGGCATTCGACGGTTGAAGAGTGGAAAAAGAATGGGAGAAAATTGATGATTCTTCTTCTTCGTGTATTGGAATTGCAGACAATTGTTGGCGCTCTTCAGCTGAAATGGCGGCAGTTGCAGTGACAGAAGGAGTTGAAAAGGACTCATCAATATCCCCAAGCAAAAACTGAGAAATTGTTTCGATCATGTTCGTAGTCTCCGCTCGATTACACATTTCCTCTGCTATTTTTATTAGCTCCGAGATATGTTGTAGGCTTCGCTCTCGTTGTTATGAAATTATGATGTCTTTTGCCGTTCAAGTGGGTGGAGATTTAAAGCGAGGAAGTGACAATGACTGCGTTTTCATTATCATCCTCGAAATTTCCTTTTCTGTTCAAGTTTTACCAGATTTTCTACCAGTCGTCAACGACTGCGTTATTTAATTAAAAATGCATTACATAATTGCTTGCGTTAGGGAGAGAATAAAGTAAGTTATTATAAAAAAGTTTAATAAGTGTTGGGGAGTGACATGGCGCGCCATTGTCTATGAAGCATCGAGGATGTACAAGTGACATGGCACATGCATAATTTGGTAATGTATATATGACGGGGAGTGACGTGGGCACATTCGTAATCGGTGAATGATTATTTATATCCGATGATTTTTAGCCGATAGGCTTTTCCCTGCCAGGTGGCTTGTGACCGTACGTGGGAAAACCTGTCTCACGCTAAAAACCACCACTGAGCACCCTGTTTTCTCGGACGGATGTGGTTTTGGGCCTTGCGTGCAACTATGTTGAGCTCAGGAGCATTTAGAGTCTATGTATCCTTCCTCCCATCTCCCCAGCGTCACGTCACAGGCAATCACTTTGCACAGAAAATATGTGACTTTCAATAAAATGTGGTTCTGTATCGCTAAATTCCAGCACTCTCACAGCCTGTGCAAAAAATTTGGACCTCAAAGGCGAGTATCTTAGCAGAACAAAGAGATGTGTAACCTTTGGAAATTAAGATTTACATTTTGTAATGAATTTATTTTAGCGACTTAGTGTTAGTAATTCAAATGTTTAGTCAGTTTTGTATTAGTTGGGAATCAATTACTCATACGGTAGTTTGGGGAAGTTGTACAGGAATGCAATGCTTCATAGGTATTTGTATAATATGTTGTTAACGGACTTTAGCCGAGTATAATATAATTTACATATTTTGGTATTATCTTTGAGAGCAATATGGTGCAGTTTTTTTATTCACAATTTGCAGCGCAATATGGTACAGTTTTTAATGCACAATTTGTCGCTGCAAATTTCAACATCTATGAAGAAAGAAAATGAGCTTTAGAATATGTTTGTCTTGTAAAGTAGCAGAAGTAGGCTTTATTCTCAGAGTGAGCTTACCTAGTGGTCCCCGTGAAGGGGCATTCCACTTTTTGCTTGGCAGGTACTGCAGATATAATTTTGGAAATCCATGCAGTCATATGCTCCCATGAGACTAAAATGCTCCATTCTGCTTAAGGTTCTTAAGAATATAAAGATTTGATTTAGTTTGAAATAGAACTATTTACAAAAGAAGACTACACATAGAGTCTAAATTGCCATTTGATGAATATCTTACATCAAAACTCTTGGCACCTGATGTAAACTTCTTGCCCTTTATGCAAGCAGCAGTTAAAATAGTTTTTCTTAAAAATTAAATGCTTCGAGTTTTCAGCTTAGGATTCAAAAACTTACGTCTGCTGAAATGCCTACGATTCATGGGACCACCTGACGCATGATACATAAGTGCGGTAGCCTCTACCCTAGGTTCCCGTCCTTAAAAAGAAAATACAACATCTATACTTGTAGATTCAATGGGTTGAGATTCAGAGACTTTGTTATAGATAAAAAATGCATTCTCTATTTAGAAAGGAACGCAGAAGAAACTATTCTGAGATATCTATTTCTAGATATGTTTGTGAATGTGGGAGTATGTTATTTTTGTTCCTCAGATTTTCCTCTTTTTTTGCAGTTCTAGCTTATGGCATTCCCATTTAATTTGAATAGTAAAAGTCTTAACATTTTCACCTCTGCATACGCTACAAGTTGGGGCTCACCTTACCAGATCGGATGATGGCAAAAGCTGATCTACATACTTCTTGTTTTGTTTGGTGTCTTGTTTTGTATGACATGATATTTTTCTGATGATCCTATGATATGTGTAGGTTTACACAATAGGACTTTCATACAGCTGGTAGTATTATGAAATTGCTATTATCTTTTTATCTATTTGAAGAATATTTCCCGGTATTTAATTGTTCGCGCTTTCATATGACCTGGAAATTAGTTAGCCTTACACTCTTGCCTTGTGTGGACAACTGTTATTACATACATTTTTTTATATGGCTGGAATATTTTTTGCTTTGAAAAATCTAGGAAATTAGATTTTAGAAGACTATGATGCTCAGGTTTTCTCTGAGATTGCATTTATCGTGAGGTATCTGATTTTCAAGGTTTCGTGCAACTATAATTGAATACACATTTTTTGGGTGCGAAAGCTTTAACAATTTGCAAGAATGTGCTAACTTTGCTTTAGAATTTGTGTTTTGTTGTTTATGTCTTGTGGGTACAGTGTTGTCAGTGTAATTAGTTGAGTTGACCCTCCATACTTGACTCTGTTCATGCCACGGTTATATCTGCAATTGCTCCAAATCTGCACTATTTAAAAATGATTATTTTGGTGTATAAACATGGGCTATCTGCAGGTCCACCACATCTGACATTTTTTATTATTTGGCATATGCCTTGAAATGTTTTCCTGAATTACCAAAGCTTATTAGAAAGTAATAAGCGTTAGTTCATAGCCTTATTATGGTGTGACTATTTTTGATAGAAAAAGTAGCAAGAGGGTGCTGGTCCGTGGAACAAAAGACTAGTAGCACATTAATGGAACCAGTCAAAGTAGAATAACTAGTTTAACAGTATAATCACCAAGTCTAAATCCGCCCCTATAAAAAACACAAACCACAATACTGATCAAACAAATTAAAACAAAGTACTTAGAATGAGCAGTAGCATGCAAAGTATTAGTTAAAAGCCACGCGGGGCTAAACAGAAAGATATAAAAACTAACATTACCCCAGCCACAAAACAGGGGATCCTAGGGCCAGACCTAGTCAAAATTAACCAACACATGGAAACTAGAACTAATTCTTCCCACCCAACTGCTTAGACAGCAGGGTCCTCGCACACTCTTCCTGTAGAAATAGGAAAAGATCCTTGTTGTCCTTGTTCGCTTTTAGAGTGCCGCCCGCCAGCTTTTCCTACACATGACAAAGGGTCGTAGCCAAAGCGTGCATGACCTTCATGCCAAATTTGTTGGTCAACATGCATTGGTTCATCAAATCCTGCATATTTTTCTTGATCTCTGCAATATCTTTATCCAAATTTGCGAACCTCCTTTTAAGAGTTCCTTTGAATTTGTTTTTGTCCTCTGGGGTCTCGATATTGTTAGAGGTAGGGGGCTTATCCTAGGAATCATGAGCAGGACTCAGGGGTGGGGTAGGAATATTGGGGGTTTCCATGGCTTGCTTGGGGTTGGGTAAAGGATTGTTACCAGTCCTAGGGGGACTCATACGATCATCTGAAGAATCATTCATCGACTCAATGGTTTGGGAGTCTTTTATCAGTAAAGGAATGCTCTTTAGAGGCTGTTTCCAGCAACCTAATTTTACATTGTTCCTTGGCAATTCTGTTTGACCTCCTACGACCCGAGCCACTCAAGTCCACCTCTAGATTAACCTGGCTCTCCATCATTCTCTTTTTTTTGGGCTTACATTTAGTTTCCAGAGTACTGTCAGCCTCCTTCCTATCTTTAATCTCCATAGACTTAGAGACGTAAGACTCCTCTTGGCCCTCCTTCCTATTGAAAGGGTTTTTAACATATTTTTTGCAGGTTCTACCCTCATTAGCACCCAGCTCAGGCTCCTGGATGACATAGATGGACTGGGAGGAGGACTGGGTGGGATTTTTAGTTTTGGCTGGGGAATCCTCTTGGGTCATCTCCTGGATAATCATGGGGGGGTTGGGGTGCCAGACAGATAGCTTTGTGGAACTGGTAAATGTAGAGAAGGAGGCCCTGATGGAGGATAGGTATTGGCTTATCAGGGTTGTCCTTAATATCAAAGATATTACTCTTTATGGAGTGCAAAAGATAGAAAGGAATGGAAATTAAATCCTTGTTTCTAGTATGGTTTAGGAACGGTAAGTGGTAGTAGTAAAAAATAGTGAACTTACCTTCCAGCGTGAAGTATTTCATCACTATGAGGCAAATTTTTGACCAGAAGTCCGACAGCACCTCCCTGTTGAAGCCCCCTTATTTTTTCACCAGTAGGTCACCATCCTTGAAAAACTGGTTGAGGCTGGTAGGGTCAGGGGTCTAACTAGTTTTCTTGTATTTCCTCCCTGTCATAGAAAGCCCAGTCGCCTTAGCTATGACCTCTTTGTTCAGCTGGAAGTGGATGCCTCCAACAGAGACACTCCTGATGTTCTTGGAGGACACGAATTGTTTGGAGATTCATTTGTCATGTCCACCCTTCATTCTCTTCATAAAACCCCAAATGCCACTCTCTTTGCAATAATGTGTCACCAGCGCATTAGAGGTGAAAGCCTCATCAATTTTATCAAGCTCAATGCAGAGAGTGTTGCCTCCCATCTCAAAGTTCAGTCCCTCCTGCGCCAGAATATCCTGGAAAAAAAAGATCCGAGTGTTTTTGCAAACCTTAAAAACCCCTTATTTTCGCAAAGCCTTTTCGAGGAAAGTTTATATTTAAAATGCTGGCTTTGAGAAAATTTTTGGAAAATGGGCTCTATACCGCCAGATCTAACGGATCTTCAAGTACCATTAATAGCAATAATACCAGGGACACACTTGCTATCCTTATTAGCCAAGTAAGCCCTCTGATTTAGATAGCTCCTACTCTACACGTTTAAAAGGTAATGATGATTCTTTAGGGTAATTTGGGTTCCCCTTTCTATAATCACAAAAATTAGCAAACCACAGCAGCACATGATCCAATAAGGATTCACAATGAATATGATAGCGTGGCACATTTAAATAATGATATTCATTTCTCCCCCGATGAGTTGCTGAGTCACTAGAGGTAAATCACTAACCACCCTCCAACTATTGAGTTTGATTTGTTTTAGGCACATTGCCACCATTGAGTCAGCAACCAAATTCCCTTCTCTATACGTGTGACCCATAGTGGTGCTCTGGAAGCTATTGATCAGCTCCCCGATCTCCATAATAATAGGTCTAGTTTGCCATCCCCCACTAGGACCACTTTTGATGGCCTCAACAACCACTTTAGAATCCCCCTCAATTTTTGTGTCTACTTGTTGATTTAACTACTATGATGGGAGCTTAATTCTCTATATCTATACCTTAAGATTATAATAGATCACTATTAGTCATTGCATCATCACTTCATTCATGAGATTGATTGTCATCCTCTTCTCTTGATCTCCCAACAGACTCAAACAATGTCACCACAAGAATAACATCTTGAGGTACAATAAGATCATATGACAACTTTATCATTAGAATGATCTCAGGTCCACAAATCAAAGAATTAAAATTTGAGTCCATGTGTTCTGACACTTGTGACATTTCATTAGAATCCCCCTCCAAACAAAAACATCGACCTAAACAACAAAATAATTTGTATTTGAGTCACCCTATAATTCTTTAGCCTCATCATGAATCCCTGGATTATTTCTCTTCAAACTTTCTTCTTTCTTCCTCTAGACTTTCTTCTAGATATCTTCATTTTAGTCTATTTCTAAGGAAAATTCTTTGCCCAATGGCCAACTTTCTTACTATGAAAGAAAGAAAAAGGAATATATTCAAACTCAAGAGCCTGATACCAAACCCCTAGTTTAGAGTTAATGGTGACATCCCCTAGAAAATTAGTAGATTATTTTATATTAACATAGAGTCAAACATCTCATGGAGAGACGACACTGTTACCATTGATGGGGTAACTATGAACATCACAGAAGAATTTGTTGCTAAAATTTCTAGGCTGAGCATGAAGGGGATGAAATTCTTCCATGACAAGAAGATCTCTCGGAAAGCCATTCACCGGTTTCCTAAGGGGAAGTTGGAGAGAAAAAGGCTGATGAAAGAAAGTGGAGGCTGCTATGATGTCGACTCCTTCAAAGAAATTTGGGCTACGGTTATGACGGCCATCATGGAGTATGTTACTTTAGATGGTAGGTTTAAGAGAGCCCATTCTTATCATTTCATGCTTATTTGTCATTTTAGGCATAAAATCAAAATTTCTCTGCCTTTTTATATTTTGCAATCACTCCACCATAGTATTTCTCAACACAAGAAAAATGAAAAAAAACCTGTTCTCCACGAAGGACTTATTAGGTTGATAGTGGACCATATAAAGAAAATGACTAGAATTAGCCCTGGAATTTCCCCTTCCAAGTCCAGTTCTGGGAAAAAAAGAATTAGGGATACTATTGTGAAGGAGGAAGGCTCTTCTAGCAAGAAAGCCAAGAAGGAGAAGGAAGAGAACTTGGACACGGAATCCTCAGCCCAGAGCGAGGAAGGATATGATAATATGGTGGATTTTACTGAGGATGGGGATTCCTCCTCTTTTGTTTCCAACTCCATCTCGGAGGAGGACTACAACACTGATGAGGAAATTACTGAGACTAAAGGAAAGGGTAAAATGTCCACCAGTAAAAATATTGTTGAAGAGAATAAGAATGAGAAGAAGAAGGGTACCAAGGAGATATATGATACCTCTAGCAGCAAGAAAAAAGGGGAAGAGAAGGATGACGAGGAAGATGAAGGTGGCCAAAAAGTGCTGATTTTGGTCGATTACGATAGCTCTCAAGAGCATGACATGCCAATATCCCCTAGGATCGACATGGTGGTGGATGTGGGACAGAACATACAAAATGAGGAGGAGGATGAGACTCACACCTCCCTAGGTAAGAACTAGGCTCTTCCTGAGAAGGAGGATGATACTGATTTGGGGAGTTCTTGGCACATACCCTTTATGAAAATTGTGGACCTGTAGGAGAGGAACGTCCAGCTTTTGTGTGAAGACATGGATGAAAAAATTGACCCCCCATTCGGAGTCCTTCAGACTACTAAAGCCGCGTCCATTTACTCTTTTAGGCTCATAAAATGGGTGTTTCAAGAAATTAAAAGCCTTAATCTGAAGTACAGGGCTATTGCTGCGAAAGTGGATACCATGTAGACCCAGCTGGAGAATATCCCTGGCACTGGGGAAGAGAAGGCCACCAAGGAGGATGATAAGAGAATATGGGAATTAAATAATAGAATGGAAACCTTGGAGACTGCAATGAAAAGGCACATGCATGATAACAATACCTTTATGGGACCGGTGAAGGATTGCCTCATGATCATCAAGTCTGAGCTGGACAATGGCTCTCCCACTAAAAAACCAGAGGATGTGGAAGATAACCCAGACGACGAGGGCCCTGTAAAACATACCAGATCGACGAGGAGGAAGAAGATACATGAAAGAATCTAGCAACTTTCAGAGTTTAATGCTGCTATCCAACAGATTTCTACTGCTAAACAGGATGTTGATGACGCCTGTAAGGCATTCAATGTGGCTTATGGTTCCTGAAGCTGGCCGATTCTAGGTTGCTGCTTTTTGTTTTTGTTAGTTTCATTTGGTTTTTTTGTTGGTTTTTTTCAACTATGCACAGGGGTTCCGGACTTTGGTCCTGTTTCATTTTGGATGATCTTAATTGTTAATCTTTTTGGCTTGTAAGGGGTTTCGGGTCCCCATTTAAAAACCTATTTTTTCCTGCAATCAAAAACATAGAGTCAAACATAGAGCAAACTTTTTCTTGTAGTGGGTATAGGATCCACAAATAAAAGCCCCCCAAAACATGGTAGAATGTACCTCAAAAGTTTCTCTTCATCTCAAAATTCTAAAGGTAACCTAGCGAGTCACATTCAAATAGGAGTACCATCACAGACCCAGCCCGTGGGGAAAAATATTGGTCCCCATATTTTAAATGCAAGAGAGGACCTACAAAGCATCAAAGGCCCTCCAGCCAAGAATGAGAGAAAACCTTCTTCACAAGTGAACACAAATAAAAAGAACCATTTTCCCATAGCTAAAACATCAACATGCCTTTTTTTCTTCCATTTACAAGCCACCCAAGCATGAAAAAACTCGATGTTGGGTCAAGTGCCAGTGGATCTACCTATTAAAGAACAAGCCATCAATGCAAAACCCTTCTCTAACAAACAACTGGACATTGACACAAAAAAGACACTGAGACAAGGTCTATGTTATATGAAAAAAGGAAAATGACCTTACATGCCAACCTTGTGCCGAACAACTCAGTCCACTTTTGATTCTCTAGATGGGGTCCATCACCAACAATCTTCTCATTAAAAGGGACAACAAGCACCAAACCCACTTGATCCTCAGCCACATAGTTTATCTTGGGATCCCTAGGAGCACAAACTCTACAAGCAGTTCATAATTCTCGGTGTCACTTGCACACTCCTCCATGCCTACATCATTTGCATTATAGGAAACTTTTGCTTTCATAAAGTTCAAAATTTCTGCACTCCATTCCATCCTCTCAATAGTATACATAATGTTTCTTCTTCTAAAAAAATAATAATGATAGTTTTGTAATATACACGATTGATTTATTCAAAAGACATGCAATAATAATTAACTATTAAAGAATGTTTAAATTTTAATTTTAATAAAAAAAAGTAAAAATAAAAATGATGTGAATGATATTTTAGATTAAAAAATTTCTTTATCTCTATTGTCATCCTATCATTATGAGAACATATAAATGATTGGTACTATAATAAATTAAAATTATAAGGATAGAAAAATGAGTAAATCAAAGAATAATAAGAGTCATTGTAATATTCACAATTGAAATAGTCAAAGAAAGCATGCAATAATTAAGCTTGAGAAGAATGTTTCTAATAAAGAAAACAATAAAATCATGTGATTGATATTTTAAATTCAGTATTCCTTCATTTCTATTATTATACTATCTTTATAAGAACATATAAATAACTGACACTATAATAAATTAAAATTATAACAATAGAAAATTGATATTACAATTAAAAACAATTGCAAATATCATTATGAGAACATATAAGTGGCTGACACTACAATAAATTATAAAAAATAGAAAGTTGAAATTACAATAAATAATGCTAAAAAAAATAAATTAAGACAAACGTTAGCAGTGCAAGCACATGCATCATCATCCTACGTCATCGTTGGTACATCGCTCTCTTTTCTTCCAACACTTCGATTTTCTATTTTGAAATTGTTGAAACTAAACTCATGTTTTGGTCAGCTGTATACAACGTTAAAATCAGTTACAATACTCTTAGTCACCTTAATATTTAATTAAAAGACTTTTCGGAAAAACTCAACTGATTTCGAATGCTCTGAAAGCCCTTTGCATTATTAATATCAATACCAATAGTTTAAAGACAACCCTTTTCTTTCCCACAAAGTGATAAATATAATTGGGAGCTCATTAAAAAAACATTCATTTGAGAACTGTTTATTTATCGGAACTTTCCCCATCATCTTTGCTTATTCTGCGTCTTTTATTCGAAGGGGAAGATTGAGAATGCGAATCTACGTAACGCCCGGACTCAACATTGAGCGGAAAGTTAAGAATCGCTTTGCTACCACGCATTTTAAACGCCGCACGGTCATATGCCTCTGCTGCAGCTTCCGCCGTGCTGAAAGACCCAAGCCAAAATCTGGAGCCTTTCTTATCAGGATTTCTTATCTCCGCAGCAAAATTTCCCCTCCCTTTATTTCGCCTCACTCCTCTGTAATGTTTTTCTCCCTGTTTGTTCAGCATCACTGCCTCTGCTCTTTTTTCGTTTTCTACTGACGGACTAACTGATTTCCACTCGCTTTCTGCAACTTTCTCCAATGTCATATCACTGTCATTCGTCAGATTTTTGTGGCTTCTAACAGTAGAATCTGAGACGGCATTCGACGGTTGAAGAGTAGAAATAGAACGGGACAAAATAGCTTCTTCTTCTTCTTCGTGTATTGGAATTGCAGAGAATTGTTGGCGCTCTTCAGCTGAAATGGCGGCAGTTGCAGTGACAGAGGGAGTTGAAAAGGAGTCATCGTCCCCAAGCAAAAACTGAGAAATTATTTCGATCATGTTCGCAGTCTCCGCTCGATTACACATTTCCTCTGCTATTTTTATTCACTCCGGGATATCTCGTTGTTATGAAATTATGATGTCTTTTGCCGTGCAAGTGTGTGGAGATTTAAAGCGAGGAAGTGACAATGACTGCGTTTTCATTATCATCCTCGAAATTTCCTTTTCTGTTCAAGTTTTACCAGATATTCTACGAGTCGTCAACGACTGCATTATTTAAATTAAAAATGCATTACATAATTGCTTGCGTTAGGGAGAGAATAAAGTAAGTTATTATAAAAAAGTTTAATAAGTGTTGGGGAGTGACATGGCACGCCATTGTGTATGAAGCATCGAGGATGTACAAGTGACATGGCACATGCGTAATTTGGTAATTTATATATGTCGGGGAGTGACGTGGGCACATGCGTAATCGGTGAATGATGCAATTTTATTTATATCCGATTAATTTATATTTATATCGGTGAATAATTGTCAATTTTAACTCCTATTAATTTTCTTACCGCTTTGGGAGGGTTTCAAACGCAGTTCAATGTCTTTAGTCAAAACTTACTGCTGCTGGAGGCGGGACAGATAAAATTGCTGGTCTTGGATGTTGGTGCTGAGACGTGCAAGTGGGGTGATTTGGAAGCCTCACGGTGACTCAAACTTAATTCTCTTTCCTTGAATGCACATAAACAGTCACTTTGTGCTCTGGCTCTTTTTGCAGATTTCTTTTGGGAGATAACAGCAAGATTTTAAAGTATTGATTGACAGTGGAACTTCATTCACATATGTGCCATGCCCGTGATTCACAGTTTGCATGCATACAACATTTATTAGACATTACATCTTTCGGATGGGCGTCCTAAAGGTATTAGGAATGGATCTCATTAATAAAGTGTCCGTTTCAATTATAAATTGTAATATGATAGCTAACTAACGACACAAGGGATACACTTTATTATGTGCTCATTTTATTAGCGGTAACCGCGCTTTTTCTGCTGGGCACGGGGCCTGGGTATAGCATTCGCGGGGAACATATGCTGGGTAACGCTGCAACAATAGGAATTCAGAGAGATACGTTTGGAGATTAATCATTTAGTTCGTTTGGTTGCTGGAATTAATCTGCAATAGGAAAATGGGAATAGGAAAATTGACATAAGTTAATTTCAATTTTGGTCTAAAATGAGAATTAATCTGATGGGCCCATTTGGCGCTTGGAATTAACCTGGAATAGGCATTATTGAATGCAAGAATAAACTAATATGCTGTTTGTGTTCTCCAATTAGAAAACTAATTCCCATTTTCAGCGAAATGTTTGCATTAGTTAATTCCAAAAAAAAGGTGGAATAAAATAGCTTTTCATGGATTCGAAATTAAACGGTTAAGGGATTATAATTTTATTTTTTTATAATCTTGTTTTTTTTACAATTTTTTTTATAATTTAAATTTTTTATAATTTTTTTTTATAATTTTTATTTTAATAAAAAAATTTTAATAATTTTTTTTAATAATCTTATTTTTTAAAGTTAATAATACATATTTTAATTTAAAAATATATAAGTTAAAAATATATATATTTTTTAATTAAAAACCCAGCAACAAAAATGATAAGTTCAAAAATTAAAAATTAAAATTAAAAAAATAAAAAATAATTCTTATTCCAATTTCACATTATGGGATCCAAATGCAGAATAGATTATTCCAGCTTTCATTTTGAGTATTAATTAATTCGAGAATAGGTCATTATTCTAGAATAGACCTATTTTGGATAAGTTAATTCCATGCACCAAACGGGCTCCAGAGGAATCAGATTAATTCTCATTTTGGACCAAAATTGGAATTAACTTATGCCAATTTTCCTATTCCCGTTTTCCTATTCCAGGTTAATTCCAGCAACCAAACAGGGCTTAGAAACGACAAAATTTATTTTGTTTGCAATTTCTAGAAATAGTATATATTTCATTCTTGCACCAAAAGATTTCTCCTTGTTATCATGCTAGAATTATGGTTTTGCTTGTTCATTGAATGGGATGTTCTAATTAAATGTTTAATTCTAGACTTTCATATGGTACTATTATTCAGGATTCATTGTGTCAAACACATTTCCCTTTATCGTCCAGTATAAGCTATGTGAATTGTTGAACCAAATATTTATCATTGAAAGCGATACTAAAAATCAAACACAATAAATATGAGGGCATAATTCAACATAGGAAAGATAACTCTCAAAAATAAAATCCAGTTGCTGATGTCAATAGAGGAAATAAATAATGACATGTCCCCCAAGAAAACCAATGACTATCGCCCAAAAAAACACATACTATAATAATCTCATAATAATAATTATAATAACACGTTGCATTTAAAAGCTTAAACAAATATATACCAATATTTTTGTATACATATACAAATAAATCATAAATAACTTAAGAGAAAAAAATCAGTCATAAAAGAATCAATCCAAAACATGTAGCGCCCTCAAATATTATTAGACCCCCTAATCATATAGTCAAACTAACATTATCCTAAGAGAGGAAGCGTATTACAACCTTGCTTATCCATTTCAAGTATACACTCTGAGTTGATAGACTAGCACTTGCACCTTTGAAGGGTGCAAGGGTTACGCCAATTGTAAAATATATGTCAAATGACCAATATTCTTCTATATTTATAGATCTCTATCCCTCTCGATGTGTCTCTCTCTAACTCACACACTCCCTCTCGATATGTTTCTCTATAAGTCAGACACTCTCTCTATTAACCTCCCTATCCATACCTTTATATCTTGCTTACTCACACATGTACCCATCTCTTTATCTTTCACCTTTCTATATATGTGTCATGTCCTCTATTTCTCTTTGATCCACACTATCCTAGACCTATATGTGCATATCAATTTGCATCCCTTTTGATATTTAATATGAGTAAATATATTGAACAATTCACTACATCCTCCCTATTGATATTTAATATGAGTAAATATATTGGACAATTCACTACACCCTCCCTATCAGTATTTAATATGAGTAAATATATTGAACAATAAATTTAAAAAATAATAAATTTTGATTCCTTTTATAATTTTGTAAATCCTAGATTCATTGAGAAGGCATATTCTCAACTTTTAAATTCAATAAATTTATTATATTTATGGAAAAATATTCTTATCAAAAATTAATTCTAAATTCTTTTATTTAATTTACAAACCCTAGATTAATTTAAAAGGCTTACCCTGCCATTTTGGTTTTCCAATTGTAATCTTCCTATCCACAACACTGATAAACGTAGATGATTTGTAGATAACTAGTAGATCTAGTCACAACAAAGATTAAGCTCGAAATCCTAAGCAAGCTAATCCTTGTAGACAATTATAATTAGAATAATTGGCTCAAATTTTTCAAAACATTCTCTCTTACCACCCGAGTTCAATTCCAGCTTAAAATTCTTGATCAAACACGTCCTTCTAAACCCTATTCCCAACTCCTGTATTTATTCTGTATGGCACCCTATACCTCTTCATCAATATTCCTTGGCCCACAAGAACATCTTCAAGTTGGCAGTGATGATATGGCATTCTTGTTGTATGGGGGTTTGTAATCACGACTATAATTACCCATTCTCCTTTTTTATCATCTCGACCGGTAGGTCCCCATTTGACCAAGGAATGTCTAAAATGCATTGGTTTAACATACTCATTGAGCGGCCATTTGAAATAAAATCAAAATCCTGAACCTGATGATTCATCTTTTATTTGATTTGATAAAATCCCCCTATTTTTAGTCAAATTTTGTTAAAATATTCCAATAAAAAATTAGGAGCATCTATTTATCGACTCTACACCAAAAGTCTAAAGCTGCATCAAGCAAATTGGATTCAATATTTTGCCCATTTGAAAGAACAAATTCTCTTTCCATTTTAGGTCTCAGTCCATTTCATTCTTCCTCAGAATTTAGAGTGCAAAAAATCTTCAATATGCTATAGTAGTTCTGAATTAAAAGCATATTTAGTTGGATGGAAATAAACTAATTTCCTTTTCGATCTCCATACCTCTCTATCTTGACATATCCTTCCACCTCTCTTTATTTATTTTCCTCTCTCTATATGTATATCTATTTGTATATCTATCTCTATCTCTATTTAGCCATAATTCCTTTTCTATATATCCCTTTGTCTCTATCCTGCTATATTTTGTCTATTGTGATTTTTTTTATAAATGCTTTCATTGATAAATATTTTTGGAGAAATCATGGAAAATAATAAATAAATTAACCTAAAACTAAGGTGTATCCCTTGTCCCCTGATGAAATCTACGGAATGGTAACGTCAATTAGCTCCCCCCCCAAAAAAATTTTTTTTGATTAGCCACCCTATTCCTCCTGAAAATTACCCTGTCACTCTGTAATAGTTTATATGAATCCAATTCTCTTCCAGATCATCGCAGCTTTCCTCAGGATTCCAAAAATTGAATTGATTGTAAAAAACTATTATGGAAATTCATTGGCCGAACATTATATTATTCCCTAAAGAGTTCCTAATTTTTGAAGGCCCACTCAAGCTCAATGTTGGTTTCCCTTCATGATAATAATTCATGATAACTTTTCTTACCATATCTATTAGTTTGCTTGCAAACCTAATTTTGATAAATGTAATAACATTTTAATTCATTCTAAACCTTGCAATGATCTTACACACATTTTAAATAGATTTTTTTAATATGTTTACAAATTATAATTAATGTAGTTTTGTATTTGAATTGATTGTAAAAAACTACTATGAAAATTCATTGGCCAAACATTATATTATTCCCTAAAGAATTCCTAATTTTTGAAGGCCCACTCAAGCTCAATGTTGGTTTCCCTTCATGATAAGAATTCATGATAACTTTTCTTACTATATCTATTAGTTTGATGTCAAACCTAATTCTGACAAATGTACTAACATTTTAATTCATTCTAAACCTTGCAATGATCTTACACACATTTTAAATAGATTTTTTTAATATGTTTACATATTATAATATAAGTAATGTTCTACATTATGAAGTTATTATTTTGAAAACAACATGTTATAAACACCCAATAAGAAATGAATTCAAGAAAAGGAATTTTAAAATAATAGAAACACCCAAATAGTCATCTTATGGGAGCAAATTTTGACAATAAAAAATACCATTCATAGATAATATCATACAATGCTGGCTTATTGTTCTGAAAGAAAAACCTTATTTAATTTAGTTGATAAATTCAACTTTTGGGCACTGCTTATATCAGCTACCATGTAAAAGTAAAGGAGAATGTGATCTTTTAGCTAGGATGAATACATTCACCATTGTTTACAATAACTTTCTCATTTATTGGATCCCATACACACTTTGCCAACATTTCCACATACATACTATTATATATATAATTGTATAATCATTTATTTTAATTTTATATTTGATAAATAAGGACAATAGTATATGTCGATCTCAC
Organism: Chamaecyparis obtusa; assembly: GCA_027943335.1. Classification (NCBI taxonomy): domain Eukaryota; kingdom Viridiplantae; phylum Streptophyta; class Pinopsida; order Cupressales; family Cupressaceae; genus Chamaecyparis; species Chamaecyparis obtusa. The sequence continues at coordinate 112,870 of BSBK01004992.1, read as the reverse complement.
TTCTAATACAAAGACTCCTAATAAAAGTGTGTAAGACTACTCAAATTTTTTCTTTGGACCTCCTCAATCAAAAAAAAATGTTTTCATTGAATCACGTAGGAATATAGTTGGCTTAACATACCTCTAATAATGAGGTCCTCTAAATATGGTGAGTGGGAATAGGGCCTCTGGTGCTAGGGCTTATGGTTCTTTAGAGGATTCGAGTGAGTATGGCGATGATGAAGATGACCCACTTGAGGGTTTGCAGGGTCTGGTGGTTGGGGTCTACATTGGGAGCTCTCACCCATCTCTTTTTGTGCCTAGTGTGCCTTGGTCAGCTGCTTTCTTGGTGTGGAGCCAGTTTGGTCTTGTTTGCATTGGGATAGCTGGAGATGCTCGTGATGATGTCTCCTCCTCTTTTGTCTGCGAAGCTCATTTTCTCTCCTGCTTCGTCCCTCTTCCTTGGGCTCTTGTTCGGTGTGAGGAAGATTGTTGCGGGTTTCTTGGGGTCAAGGTTTCGTTAGTCTTGCCTTGTGCCTACTTAATTGGTGGTGTGGCCTTTCTCTTTAGGGGGGATGGATCTAGTGGTTCCTTGGAGACTCTTTCAGTGGATCTGTCCTATTCTCCTCTCTTACTTTCATTTAGTGGAAGGTATTTGGGGCTCTCTTTGCTAGTCGTTGTTTTTTCCTTAAAGCTCTTGGGCCAGTTGGTTGTTCAGGTTTAGCCTTCTTTGATGTAGGGGGGTTGTTTATTTCCTATCATTTTATTTTTCCTCCTCTCCATTTTAATGGAGCTCTTTGATGTTTCCTTGTGGAAAAGCTTCTTGAGGCGTGTTTTTCCTCTCGGTGCTTTGGTGTGGAGAGGCTTCTTTTTTCTTCTGAGGTCTAGAGTTGGAGGGCCTTTGTGTTGGAGTGTTGGCTCTTTCATCGCTTTCCATTCTATAGTGCAGATCCCTATTGAGGTGGAGTTTCACTCCTGAGCTCAGTGGCAACTGAAGGCTTCTCTTCTTCTTTTTTCTTTCTTCTTTCCCGCTTCCTATTGAGGTGGAAGCTCCTTTTGAGATGGAGGCTTAGCCTATTGAGGTGGCTCATTGCTGGATGAAAGAGGTGCGAAGGAGTATCATTGTTGAGCTTGGTCTATGTTGGAGGGAGCTCTTTTTGCCAGAGTTCTTTGCATGTACTTTCTTTCTTCTAGCAGATTGTGGCTTGGTGGTTTGGGAAGACTTCCTTAACCCCATTACTCTGGTGAAGGTTGGGGGAGCCTTTCAAAACCCTTATGTCTTGGCACAGCTCAAGTTAAATCTGCTTAAAAATTTAAGCTGCTATTTTTATTCATGTTTGGTTCTAATAGGGTGGATTGGTCTTTTTACCACCATGCTAGTTTTGGGTCCCAAGTTAAAATGCAGAATGGTTATGGGAGCCATTTCAAAACCAATATTACTAGTTTGGGGTGCCTAAAAACCCTAGTTTTCTTTTGTTAGCATAAAGCTTTGGCTTCACTCTAATGGTTTCGAGTAGCTAGAGCCTTAGTGTTTAGCCTTTTGTTGGTTGTTGTTGTATTTCTGGTTTGGGGCTGCTAGCAGCCAGTGTTGGGGGGGCTCTATAAAGATTATCTTCTTCTCCCAGCTATCACATTTTAGGTCTGTGCTAATTTTTCCTATCTTTCACTACTTTTGCAAAGGATTATAGTTCCCTTCAAAAATTGAATGTATATGGTTTCGGGGCCCATTCAAAACATGTTTTACCCTAATAAAAAGCATACCTCTAATAATATTTTAAATATTAAAAATAGATTTTTAGATTGTTTGATTAATTGAAATAATATATTATCTAAAATATATAAATATTTTATATTAATTATATCCTATGTTTAGTTAAATTTATTTATTATTATGCTTAGCTCACTAAAATATTAAAGGAACCTAAAAAAATTTAAAAAATAAATTAAACCTTCTCCACGATTCTACTTAAAAATTGAAAAGGTGTGATATTTAAAAGTTGTCCTTCCAAAAAAACATTTTTAGAATATTAAACATATTACTATATCAATTAGTATTTTATAATCATTTAGAAAAAATATAAAATCAAAATTCTTTCCCTAATAAACACTTCACTTTTTAATCATGTTTTCCATTTAAATTATTATAATATAGACAATTGAAAATATTTTTTATAATTATAGAAGATGATTTACAAATTGACATAATTTATGAATTGAAAATCATTTAAAAATGAAGAACAACTGAAAAAAAAAAATACTAATTTTGTTCCTAAATTTATAAATAATTAATTTGAATTTACATTCTCCCTATTTTTATATTCTTTCCAATTTTACTTCCAAAATTTTATAAATAATTCAATTTTTTAAAAATCAATGGAAACTTTTCATGAAATTAAGGGGATTTCCATTGATATCATCCCGTATGTGCTGGAAAAGAACTAAAGACAAATGAATTCAAAAAGATTGATGCTAAAAGGAGAAAATAGAAAATTGCATCAAAATCATACAAGTGTCCAACACTGCTCATGGTGGCATAAATCTGTTGCATACATATGGTATTAAGATTGGGTCAATGTATGCCAAATAAAACTAAAAACGTGTTACCAAATTTATAATAATTTCCTTGCAATTCGAATCTATATCCATTTTCTCGATTTTAAAACCGATGAGATCAAAAGATGAATGCAATAAAAACAACTTTTAAACATTCAACTATCATACCATTCTACGCAGTCACAGATATTTATTTGAAAAAAAAATGTTATTGAGAAAGTAGATATTTATTTGATATATATCTATATACTTAAAATTTGAGAGATTCCTTGGTAACTAAGTGCCAATAGAGACCGACAATCAAAACTTCTGAATGAAAAGAAAGATGGTTTTTCCTTCCAATTCAATGTATTAGCTTGAAACCCTTAGAAATGTAGATAACAACTAGTTTATAAGGATACACTATTTTCTGATATTGGAAGAAGATATTATAGTTCACATAAAATCGCCATACATAAATATATTATCAAAACATGTGAAAATGTTCTAGGGTGGAAATATATCTAACCAATGTGAAGAAACCCTTTTTAAATATAAAAAGGAAACCTCCACTAACAAGAACATCCCTAGTAAATCCACTTACAATGGTCACAAGGACATTTCATTTTACCTACACCCCCCATAATGTGGTCACAGAAAGGAATCTGACTTTAATATGGCTAGTTGTGCATGATAAATATCAAGAAATACAAGTATGGTGCAGTTCCAGTGAACTAAAACACACACCGACTAGCCTCTTCAATATGCATAGATTGTGCTGTTGTTGAAAAAAATGCTACAAAATTCAATAGTAATGCACATGATGAATGGATTACTTTGGGAGCCTTAGACATGAATTTAAATTTGTTAGATAACAATTCCTAATTGAGAAAAAAGATGTAGAGTCCAGAATTTCTTTGTCCATTGTCAAATCCTCGGACTTTTTTTTTCTTTTGAACAGTGTTTTATCGGCATGGTTGAGGCCTCTTCATCACTGATGAACCTTGAGAACATCATTTCTTAGATTAAGAGGCAAAATTTAATCTTTATTTTCTTCGATCTCCATTTGCAACTTATTCTCCATCATCGCACAATGGATGGCTATCGTGCGAGACAAATAGAAAATAAGATATGGTGAGAAAATCAAAGTGCATTGCAGTGAAAACTTGCATACAAGTTGTTTGATTCAAACAAAAGGGTGGTGGGTTAAGTCTATCATCAACTGTAGCCTAATGGGAAATCAACAATTATCATTAGAGAAAATAATTAGATTTTCCTAATAGTTCTATGAATTTTAACCTTCATCAAGAAATATAGGAGATACAATACATGTTCCCCGGTTTCAATTTTATTTAGAATCTATTCTTCCTATCAACTAAACATCAATATCGATTTCAAATAATGTTTAGCATGCTAAAATACTTGTTAATGGGCTTTTTGTAGCTACAACAAATAAAAAAGGAGATTGCAGAAGTTCTATGTGACTTTAGATGGTGGTCTGCATAATCCTTGATATTTCTCTCTATAAATCCACAACCCCCCTCTTTGCATTCAATAGAAAATTCTTGTTAGCTCATTCAATTGTTAAGAGAGTACACCATGCAAATTGTGGTAGCATAGGAAAGACACATAGTAGAATAGGTGTTTAAGCTAAACAATGCCATGTAGATAGAAGTTTTCTAAATGTGGCATGATTTGTGAATAACTAAATTAAAAACTACCCCTTACAAGTTGGCTGGGTCTTTTCAGGCCGAAGACTTTCTCGGCACCATTTTCTGGCGTAAGACGGTCAAAAATTCTTAAAAAAATGGTGGGCATCGCCCCAGGAGTAAGCCTGTCAGCTTAAAAATGAACTTTCATGATGATCATATAACTACATAGCATGGACATCCAATGTGTAAATTATAATACTAAGACATAGTTATTGAAACTATTAAACAAGACCAACAATATCTACACAAAAAACTTGTCCTAACAATAATAAAAAACTGGACAAGTCTCTAATACCAATTGAAAGTAATTCAGTGAAGTAGTATCTAAAGAAAATAACTACATATGGTCTCTGGAGCCTCTCACTAATATTTTTATATCTCACATCTATGTGTCAAAGCTCTGCAAATTTTGAAGGAATGAGCAATTTTGGCAGCAGCAACTTTACAGTTTTGAAGGTTTTCTTTGTCGATGTTCATTTGCATTCGAAAGTGGTCATTTCCTAGATTTTTGGATTATCCATGTTACTGGGAGAGAACACCAACACAGAATTTCCTAGATAAAAAAACATTATTTGGGGGTTTGTCTTTTATGTCTGATTTCATTTTGTTGTTTTCTGTATCCATTGAGTTGGTGGAAATGGATGTTTTCTTAGACTTTTGTTCATGGTTGCTCACTTGGTTTTGATTTTTATTTTGCTCACTCGGTTTAGTATTTTAGTTCCAGTTATTGGAATCACAGTGGGCATCCATTGACTAGGAAATAATGGTTTTTCTTTTCCAGTATTAGTCTACGGGAATGAGTAGTAATAAGCTTCGGTGAATTATTTTTTGGGTATCACTCATTAGGGTTGTACTTTAAGTTTGGAATTTTAGTTACATGACTGGCTTTTATCTATTTATTTGTAATGAATTTTATTTTTCTTATACATTGTTTTTTAAGGAATTATAAATGTGATATATTTATTGTTGGCTTATCTTCTAATTTGATTTTGTTAAATGCCATTAAAGAAAATCATCTTCTTTCATCATAAATTCAAGCCAATACATCCTCGTAAAAAAGCCTCAAAAAATATTCCTTATTGAAGTCATCAATATCAGTAATATCGGGAAAGAAAAAGTTTGGTTGAAACTCTGTGGTGGAAGCATAATTTTTAGGTTTATGATTTTGAGATTGAGGGAAAGGATTATTTACAATCGATTGTTTATAGATCAAGGCATCACACTTTCAGTGTCATCATGAAGCTCTCTTAAGATAGGCATCAGCATAAGTATGGACCAATCTCTGAGCATGCATAATAGTGGCATAACTTTTCACTCCTGCATAGTATTTGGATGCCCTTTTCATGTCTATGAGCCATTGAAAATTTATTAACCACTTGCTAAATCTAACTGGGCAAGCTAGCTCAATGATATTTATACTTAGAGGTTTTGTTGGTAGTTGGTGGATTATATTTATAATTCTAATTGGGTTAATATTTTGGATATTGATACAAAGTTAGGCCTTCCTCTGGAGTTAATATCTAAGGTTCATTTTTTGTTTGTGTCGATTGTTGATTCTTTTGTGTGGGCCTTTACTTCTAATGGATTATTTTTATATCTAATTCTTTCAAGATGTAAGTTGAGGTTCTTTGTGCCCATCCATTTTGGGCTTTGGTTTGGAACCCTGTTGTTATTCCAAATGTCAACATCTTCATCTAGCTCCAAGTTTAGAATATAATTATTATCGTTGATCAAATTTGTAAGAGGTGGTTAGCTCTTCCTAATAGATGTTTCCTATACAAGGAAAATGCAGAAGATTATTTTCACAATCTTTTCAAGTGCTCTTTTTTCTAGAGATGTTTGGTATCATTTTTTAATCTATGGTTGTTTCTTGAGTTTTCCTACCACATTCTTAGAGTCTTGGACCTAGTGGATTCCCCCTTCATCTAAACTCTCTATTATCCTTATTTGGTCCCTTATGATGCCTCATCTTTCTTGGGGTGTTCAGAGGGACATAAAAAAATAATCTCTTTAGTGACATTGTTTGTCCTCTTGAGGTGGAGATCTAGTCAGCCATTAAGGAAAATTTCTTGGTTTCTTGTAGTAATAATAAGGCTTCAGATCCTCCCTTGTATCCTTCCTAGTATGATTTTAGTGTTGTTTATTGCTAAAGTATTCAATGGAATATAACTACACCTTCAAGACTAAGCAAAAGAAAATTAGAGAGGGTGTGCTTTGGAAGGCACTTCTGGTGGAATGGATTAGAATTAACACTAATGGGGAAGAGAATTTGGAAATCCTCAACTCAGATAGCGATGCTTGGAACATATTGTGCGTATTGTTTTTCTTTACCTAGATTTTTCTTTCATCTATTTTCTTTGTGTTTAACAAAAGGAAGGTTTTTTATGAGATGGGGGGAAGTAGGAAGAGGGTAGAGCAACTAATTTTTTGGAAGCACAAGAAGAACTAGAATACTTGGATGCATATTGTTAGTGGCGGGTTGGCCACTTTCCTTGAGAACCTGCATGGTATGAATTCAAAAGTCACTAAACATTTTTCTAAATATTAGAACAGTGGGGAAATATTCTTTCAGGGAGGAAGGTGAAGATATATGAGAACCTCATTGGGGAGATAAATGCACTTTCCATGAAGGGGATGAAGTTCTTCTGTGATAGAGATTTCTTGGGTGAAACTATTATCTGATTTCCCAAAAATGATGGGGAGAGGAAGGTGTTAGTCAAAATTTCAAACAATTATTTTAATGCTGGGAAAATTAAGAATCTTTGGAGGGTGGTGTTAAGGGTAATCATCAAATGCATTACGATGGATCATAGATTCACCAGAGTCTACGACTACTACTTCACCCTGCTAAATTATTTTGGTATAAGGTGAGGGTCTATTTTCCTTACTACTTGTTTTTATCTCTAAATCATAGCATAAACGAGCATAGGAAAAACCCTATTAAAAACTTCATCATGCATCCTGGTCTCATTCTTTTAATCGATGAACATTTCAATAATATGTCGGCTCTATCTAACCTCATCTTAATCTCGGCTTCAGAGGGTTATGATAATAATGCTAGTCTTTCTAGTGAAGAAGGGGATCAGGATATTAAGTGGGAAGAGGAAGATTCTCTTTCCTCTAATGTTGTGCCTAAGAAAGTCCCTCATCAACCTACAGTTAAAAAAATAATATCATTATCAAAACTCTCACCTCACAGAAGAAAAAAAATGTGAAGGAACCCCATGAGAATAACTTATTTTCCTATTCTGAGGATACCCCAGAGGAAAATTCCAAACCCCCAAATCCCATTGAAGGATCTTACACCTCTTTCCCTCCTAATGATAGAGAGAACAGGCCTAGATTCCTTGACAACTTGAAACTTGAAGACCACTATTTTAACCCTGATAGGGAATTTCTTGAGGATATTTTGGCCACTACTAGAAAAAGAGGGTGTGTTATTGTCCCTTTATTATTTTATGTTTAGCATATTTTTAGTCATAATGGACTTAAAATGTTTGTCTCTCTTTTGTTTGTAAACTTTGTGGTTTTGGGTCCCTATAATAACTATTTTTTCCTTAATAAAAAACACAAAGGCAAGTGTAGAGAAGGATTTTTTGTGATAGTCATAGGATCTATAGACAAAATCTCCCCAAAACATGTTACAATACCTCTAAAACTCTTCTCATCCCAAAATTCTAAAGGTAACCTAAGTCATAGACAAATAGGAGTAGCATCACAAACCTAGTCCATGGGGGAAAACCTTGGTTCCCATCTTTAAGAGCAAGAGAGGACCTACCAAGCATCCAAGGTCCTCCATCCAAGACAGAGAGTAAATCTTCTTATCAAGTGAACACAAACAAAAGGAACCTTTTTTTCATACCTAGAACATCATGTGCCCTCTCTTCTTCTATTTACAAGCTCCCAAGCATGAACATGCTCGATGTTGGGAAAAGGGCCAATGAATTTACCTATTAAATAACAAGTCATTGCTACAACACCCTTCTCCACCAAACAATCGAGCATTGAAATAGAATGGGGCCTCAAGACAGGTTCTATGTTATGTGAAACAAGGGAAATGGCCTTAACTTCCAACCTTGGACCAAATAGCTTTGTCCACTTTTGATTCTCCAAATGGTGTCCATCACCAACAATCTTCTCCTTAAAAGGGACAATAAGCACCGAACCCACTTGATCCTCAGCCACACATTTTTTCTTGGGAATCCCTGGGAGCACATACTCCACAAGAGGTTCACAATCCCTAGTGTCTCCCACACACTCCTCCGTGCCTCCGTCATTTGCATTACAAATCTCCCACCTTCGTAGCATTTAGAACTTTTGCACCTGGCTCCATCCTCTCAATGGTATATATAATGTTTCTTCTTCTAAAAACAAATAATTATAGTTATTGTGATATCCATTTTTTATTTATTCAAAGCACGTGCAATAATAATTAAGCAATGAAGAATGATTATATTTTAATTTGAATAAAAGAACAAAAATAAAATGATGTGATTGATATTTTAAATTCAGTTTTTTCTTTATTTCTATTACCATACTATTTTCATGAAACATATAAATGATTGATACTATAATAAATTTAAATTATAAGGATAGAAAATTGAATAAATCAAAGAAAAATAATAGTTATTGTAATATTCATAACTGATTTAAACAAAGAGACACGTGCAATAATAATTATATTTTAGAAGAATATTTAAATTTATATTTTTATAAAAAGAACAATAAAATGAAGTCATTGATATTTTAAAGTTAATTTAATTGTATTTCTATTTCTATTACTATACTATCTTTATAAGAACATATAAATAACGGACACTATAATAAATTAAAATTGTAAAATTAAAAATTTGATATTGCAGTAATAAAAAATTATACTACTACCATTATGAGAACATATAATTGGCTGACACTATAATAAATTATAAAAATAGAAAGTTGAAATTACAATACAAAATGCTATCAAAAATAAATTAAGACACACGTTAGTAGTGCAAGCACATGCATCATCATCCAACGTCATCATTGGTACATCGCTCTGTTTTCTTCCAACACTTGGATTTTCTATTTTGAAATTGGTGAAACTAAACTCATGTCTTGGTCAGCAATATACAATGTTAAAATCAGTTACAAATACTCTCAGTCACCTTAATATTTTATTAAAAGATTCTTTTCGGAAAATGTGAACTGATTTCGAATGCTCTGAAAGCCCTTTGCATTATTAATATGAATAGCAATAGTTGAAAGACAACCCTTTTATTTCCCACAACTGATAAATATAATTGGTAGCTCATTAAAAAAACATTCAATTGAAAACTATTTACTTTTCGCAACATTCCCCACCATATTTGCTTATTCTGCGTCTTTTATTCGAAGTGGAAGATTGAGAATGCGAATCTATGTAACACCCGGACTCAACATTGAGCGGAAAGTTAAGAATCGCTTTACTACCGCGCATTTTAAACGCCGCGCGGTCATATGCCTCTGCTGCAGCTTCTGCCGTACTGAAACTCCCAAGCCAAAATCTGGAGCCTTTCTTATCAGGATTTCTTATCTCCGCAGCAAAATTTCCCCTCGCTTTATTTCGCCTCACTCCTCTGTAATGTTTTTCTCCCTGTTTGTTCGGCATCACTGCCTCTGCTCTTTCTTCGTTTTCTACTGACGGACTAACTGATTTCCACTCGCTTTCTGCAACTTTCTCCAATATCATATCACTTTCATTTAACAGATTTTTATGGCTTCTAACAGTAGAATCTGAGACGGCATCCGACGGTTGAAGATTGCAAATGGAATGGGAAGAAATAACTTCTTCTTCGTGTATTGGAATTGCAGGGAATTGTTGCTCTTCAGGTGAAATGGCGGCCGTTGCAGTGACAGAGGGAGTTGAAAAGGAGTCATCATCCCCAAGCAAAAACTGAGATATTATTTCGATCATGTTCGCATTCTCCGCTCGATTACACATTTCCTCTGCTATTTTTATTCACTCTGAGAAATTGTAAGCGTCGCTCTTATTTTTTAGAAAATTTGATGTCTTTTGCTGTGCATGTGTGTGGAGATTTAAAGAGAGGAAGTGACAGTGACTGCGTTTTCAGTATCATCCTCGAAATTTCCTTTTCTCAACAAAGTTTTACCAGTTATTCTACGAGTCGCCAACGACTGCGTTATTTAATTAAAAATACATTACACAATTGCTCGCGACGAGGGACAGAATAAAGTAAGTTATTATTAAAAAAAGTTATAAATGTGTGGGGGGGTGACATGGCACGCCATTGTCTATCCAGCATCCAGAATGTACCAGTGACATGGCACATGCGTAATTTGGGAATTTATTTATATATGTGTGGAGTGACGTGGGCACATGCGTAATTGGGGAATGATGCAATTTTATTTATATCTGATGATTTTTACTAGCTATAAACTTCTAAATATATATAGTATCAACTGCCTATTATTTAGGTGATTCTTTGGAAATACATACCACCAACATCAATTATGATTGTTTAGCAAATTCTTCAAAAGATTTTAAAGAAATTCACATTCGGTTTTTGAACTACACTATATTATTTGTCCGAGCTTTTATAAGCAAATTGAAATTTATGTAAAAATAAATAAAAATCATATGTCTGTTCTACTTTTTCCTATTAAAATTATTTTCTTTCTGATTTTTTCATTTTTATTATTGGTGGCTTTTATTTTCCTACGGTTTTTAATATTTTTTCTTTTAAAATATATAATAACCAAACAAATTTTAGGATTGAATTTTTTTGTGATTACCAAATGTTTATTAACTTAAAATAAAAAAATTTCAGTGAAAGGAGAATGAATAAGGATTATTTTTAACTTATTAAAATTTTATAATTATAAAAAAAAATTTCTTACAAATTTTAATTTTTGAACTTATCATTTTTGTTGCTAGTTTTTTAATTAAAATATATATGTATTTTTAACTTATATATTTTTAAATTAAAATATGTATAATTAACTTTAAAAAATAAGATTAAAAAAAAATTATAAAAAAAAATAATTATTAAAGAAATTATTAAAAAAATAAGATTATGAAAAAATAAGATTATAATCCTTAACCATTCAGGCACGGACCTGAAAAATGGCCACAAACGATGAATTAGTTAATTCTGGCATTAAATAATGACTATTCCAGGTTAATACCATGAACCAAACGGGCCCTTAGAATTAGGAAGACATATTTTGGCACTAGAAGAAAATAATGTAAGCTGAAAGTTAGAATAGTATATTGAACACTATGGGAAAGTTAAAATTTCTCGTGCATACAATTGTATACTGTTAACAAGAGACACAAGCATCAAAGTTCCTTCCTATTGTTTAATACTTTTAGGGGTAAGATATGGTGCGAATGCACTTAAGGCAGAGTGGACAAATTGTGTCGCACTAACCATTTAGAATTAGGAAGACATATTTTGGCACTAGAAAAAAATAATGTAAAATGAAAGTTTGAATAGTATGTTGAGCACAAGTTCATAATCTTCCTAATTAATTGTAACTTGTGCAAGCATTTATAGAAAAGTGATGAATACTATGAATTTATAAGCACTTGCTCATATGGATTCAGTTGAGAAAAGTTACTCCACAACCATGTAAATATTAAATACAAGCCAGTGTCCTGTAAATATAAGATCATAAATAAGGAGATTAAAATTAGTCATCAATCATCACCAAAAAAAAACAAGATAAAGAAAGTTCATAACGCTTGACTATTAGATCATTATTAAGATGAAAATCATTGATGTTGTAATGATAAATGCAGAAGCTCTGATTGACATAAGTATTTATAACCTGTCGAATACATCAAAGTTTAGGATAATATAGAGTATAAATGAAGCTTTAAATTTACAAGAATCGTTGTAATTTGGATCATAAAAAGTATAACAATGGGATACTCTAATGAATTTTGCATAAAGCATGTCCTCCATACGAAATCAAACATAGGAACCAATATTGGTATCGAACAAAGTACTCTAGAGTGTAGCATCTGCTACATATGTTGCCTTTAATGACGGGCATATCCCATAGCCCATTTAAAGAATAATGCTCCCAAGAACTCATAGACCAGGCTAAACTTGGTGAACAGATCATCATATAACATGATAAAAAAAAGAACAAAAAAATGTAGTGATCTAATTAGTAAGATTTCATTATAATTTAGTAGCACGAGTTGTCATCCAGGATTCAATAAATAAAACACCATAACAATCATACTAAAAAAATTATTGGACTTGTACACTCACTCAATCAAACTAGCAAATCTGAAATAGAAGATCCTATCAGGACTAGAGGTCTTGAAGGTTTTCCCGCATTTTTATATAGCGCAAGCAAGTAGTTAGATAATTTGTCTTGATAGTGTTAGAAAAAATGTATCCAAATTAACTTGTTGAAATATAAATCTAATGATGCTAAATGCTACTTTTTAATATTTCTTTAATATTTTTGCCCACTTTGGTGGACTATCACTCTAGAAGGCCTAAAATAGAAATGGAGTGGGTATATGTCAAAAAAAACTAGGACATGTACTTATTAAAAAAAAAAGCCAAGTACTAAATGTGTTCTTACCCAAATTTAAAGGTGTGAGGATGCATACCTTGTGTAATTAATCTGTTCCATTCTTTCTACTAAAAAGACCATCTTTTTCAAATCTGGTATCATACAATGCATAGATCACATCTTTTTGTTTGGGACAAACAAATGAACTATGAAAATAAAATCTCAAAAGAAATTATAGGAAATAGTTAGTATGCACATATATACTATGTTAATCTAAAAACAATCTGTCAGACATTTGCACTTCAAAAATTATATTCAGTCAATGTTAACAAAAGCTACATATATGGAAAAGCAATAAGCTAATATGTAGTATATACGTATGTCTTTATTCATCGGACTCATGGACTGTAACTTGTGGTAAAAGGCCCTAAATTTAGATAGGGCATAACAACTTGTTGGTGGATGAGCAATTGTAATTTTTCTAATAATCTTAAATGATTCCAGAGAATCAAATGAAAGCCCCAAAAATGAAAACATTAAGATTGCACTTGTGTGCTGAAAATAAGGTGTTAAGCTATTTTGTAAATTTACAATAAGCATAAAAACTTAGTCGTGTCAATTTTTATAATCATCTTAAATGATTCCAAAAAATCAAATGGAAGCCCAAAAAAGTAGAACATTAAGATTGCAATTGTGTGCTTAAAATGAGGTGTTAAGCCATTTTGTAAATTTATAATGAGTGAAAAAACTCAGTTGTAGATAGTCAATAACGAGTTACAACAAGTTGGGAAGCTCAAAAGCCCAGAACATTTCTCAAAAAAACATTACATTATCAGAAGTTATGGCATCTTTGCAATATATTAAAATTTTCCTTCATACATTTCAATTAATGCATATTATATATTTTAAAAACAAGATGTAACTGTGAGTGACAAAATTCTATATTATATGAAGCAAGCCCATATACGATAGACTTAATTTGAAGGCATCTATCAAATTGAACTAAGATGTTGTCAACTGAGTTTGTATATCAAAGGGAATTATAATTTTTATAATAAGTTAAAATAAATTGTTATTATGCATGCAAAACAACTACACCAAATGAACTAATGAGGAAATTGAAATTTAAGATCAAATATATCGAAAACCCAAACAATAAAAACATATTCCTAACCCACACATTTGGAAAAACCAGATAACTCATTTGGCACCAAAGAAAATAGATTAACGCAGAAGAAAAACAAAACATTAAGCTGGTAAAATCTAAAAGCACCATAAAATATGGCTTAGAGACCTATGGATCTCTAAAAACACCAAATAAAACCTAAAAATGTTGCCAAAAATTGTTCTCCTATGTAGATCATATTTGGAATTAAACAATAACAAGCCCTAAAAGAAAAAGAAATATAAAATGACACAACTAATATAAACACAATGCAATAAACAACTCATTCACATATCAAAGATTAGACTACTTTAAAAATTTGTCAAATGGAATGAACTTCACTGCAAATTTAAACAAACGAGAGCAAACACATGTCTATGATGTGATAGAAAAAGGCTTATCTCAAAACTCCATTGCAAACTACTTAAAAAAGCATCGAGATTCAACAATAAAAAACTTGCAGAATTTACTTTTAATCCAGAATGGGAAGAACTTTAAAAAAAAATCCATGAAATCTCAGCGATGAATTTACCCAAACAACAACAAACAAATCGTTACCTCCCCAAGACCTTTTAGAGTTCTTGCTATTTTCCCCACAACCATAATGCTTACAACACCAAGATATAGTCCAAATGGTAGCCCTTTCTATATTTGGTTCTGTACGTACTTAGAAGGGAAAACACCAAAATGGAGACAACAGAATAGGAGCTGGATGTGAAGAATGAGAATAAAGAGGACAGTTGTAGCATTACTAGTTCTTTAATGATTCATTAAATTCACATTAAATGACATAATGACTATCATGGGGTTTTTAATTTCTTGCGAATTAATGTTTTTGAATATTATTTTTCTCCTTATCTTCTTTTTTTTTTGTTGACCAATTGGAATCTAAATTAATAGCATTTTTAAAATTTCTTATATGTGAACAAATTCTTAAATGTGAATAAATTCTCAAACTTTAAGAAATAAAAATAGTCTTCAAAAATCTTATATGTGAACAAATTCTCAAACTTTAAGAAATAAAAATAGTCTTCAAAATACTGAAATCTAATTGGTGAAAGTTAAAAAACATTGCATAATAAATGTAATAGTTACATGGCATAGACATGAATTAATAATTACTTATCAATGGTTTTATTGTGGACATTAATTTAATTTCTTGCACCGACTCTTAGCAACTATTTGTTACCATTGTAATGAAAGTAGAGAAAAGAAAACACAAATCAAAGGTTATTAGATACTTTCATTTCTCTCACTTTTACTTTGTCCTTCCGCATATTATTTAGGCACTCTTTTCATGTCTCTGAGCCAATGAAACCCTTGTTTTGATGATAACAGGGCTCTTTTATATCCATTGAGTAGGCTAATATGGTAGTGGATTCGATGGCAATAGTTTTCAATATGGTTGATGAGTTTTTAGAAGCCTATTGGTGTACGTGGACTCCAAATGGGCTTATTTAATCTCCCCTATCATTTACATCAACTTCTCTATCTACCATATTTACTCTTTATTTTCTTCTAGCTTCTTCCTTTTATTTTTCGATGTATCTAGACTCTTCTTCTAAAGTTTTTTTTCTAGAAGCCTCTTGCATAACTAAGAAGTTCAATTTTGAACTCAAATGCTTTGCTTTTTGGATGAGGAAAGATACTCTATTTTGATGCAGAATGAATATTGTTTTATGAGCACTGGCAGCTCTATAAAAACTGAAAAGGGCATTAATACAAAGATCTATTTGAAGCTAAAAGAGTCTTTCTATTTTGTTTTGTTTATGTGTTTATATATCTGTAGTTTTGTGTGATTGCTTTGTTTCTTCCTCCAACAAAGTGGTATCAAAGCAGGTTATTGAAGAGAAGGGTTCTATTGGAGGTTGAAGAGTAGGTTGAAGAGGAAGTTGATTCAATAGAAATTTCAAAGAATCAAAGTCAGAAACCCCAACTCATTAAAAAGGGCAAGATTGAAGAAAATAGGAAAAGGGTTTTGCTCAAAAGGAAAATTTCATCTTGAAGAGTTATGGCTGGAACTAGTGGGAATATTTATCATCCCTAGATTCCAATTTTCAATGGCAAAAATTATGAATATTGGAGCATAAAAATGAAAGCCCTGTTCTGCTCTCAAGGTGTTTGGAACTTTGTTGAAACTAGGTTTCCTGAACGACCAAATCAACATGCATATTAGGCACTTTCACAAGCTGATAAAGATATACTAGAAGAAAACAAGAAAAATGATGCAAAGGCACTATTTTTCATTCAACAAGCAATGGAGGAATCAATTTTTCCAAAGGTTGCAACTACCACAAGATCAAAACAAGCATGGGATAGTTTGCAAATAGCATACCAAGGCACGGGCAAGGTAATAATGACAAAATTGCAAATACTTAGAAGGGATTTTGAAAATCTGCAAATGAAAGACTTGGTTTCAATAGACACATTTTTCACTCATGCAATGTCAATAGTAAATCAGCTAAGGACCTATGGAGACACTATTGAAGATCAAAAGATTGTTGAAAAAATACTTAGAAGTCTGCCTACTAAATTTGATGATGTAGTAATAGCCATTCAAGAGGCTAAAGATCTTTCTCAATTATCAGTAGATGAATTAATGGGGTCACTTTTAGTGCATGAGAAAATATTAAATTGATCAAGGTCATCATCATTGGAGAATGCATTCAAGACTCAGCTCTCTTTTGGCAGAACAAGAGGGAGATCAAATAACAACCGAGGCACAGGACATTTTTCATCAAGGGGAGGAAGAGAAAACACACAATTTGAAAGTAGAAGACCACCATTGAGCCCACATGCCCATTCTACATCAACAAGAGGAAGGGGGAGCAGTCACTCTCAAAGTCATCATCAAGGAGAAAGGTATGATAAATCCAACATCCAATGTCATTATTGTAGAAAATTTGGGCATTATGCATCAGAATGTAGGAAAAAGCAATATGATTTGAATAAGCAAAAGGCACATTTTACAAATGAAAATCAATCAAAGACTAGTGAACAAGACACAATATTGATAGCATGTAATGTAGCACAAGAAAGTTCCAAAGAAGTCTAGTTTTTAGATAGTGGATGTAGTAACCACATGGCTTGTAAGAAGGAGATGTTTGCAACAATAGATAATTCAGTAAAATTAGAAGTAAAATTGGGAAATGATCAAAGAGTTTTAGTTATGGGCAAAGGGTTAATTAACATAAAAACAAAACAAGGTGAAGAGAAGCATATTTCAGATGTATACTATGTTCCTGGATTGCAACACAAGCTTATAAGTATTGGGCAATTGGTGCAAAAAGGATATAGAATATACTTTGAGAATGGTGAATGTGTAATCCTAGACAAGAAACCAAGTAATAGGCTGATTGCAAAAGTTGAAATTACAAAGAATAGGATGTTCCCATTAAAAATTCAAAGTGAATTAATGATAGAGCCACAAGGATTGCGAAAAGTTGTTGAAATAGCTTTTAAAGCCTCATACAAAAAAAGAATCTTGGTTATGGCATTTAAGACTTGGGTATTTAAACTTCAAAGGATTGCAGTTGTTATACAAGAAGAAAATGGTATATGGGTTGCCACAAATATAGCCACTTAAGACAACATTTGAGAGTTGCATATTGGCAAAGCAACATAGGAAATCATTTCCAGTTGGGGAGTCTTATAGAGCAAAACAACCACTTGAGATAGTGCATTCAGACATTTGTGGGCCTATGCAAACACCCCCCATGAGTGGAAAACTTTATTTCATAATGTTTATTGATGATTTCAGTAGAAAAGTATGGGTTTATTTTTGAAGTACAAATCTGATACATTTGCTATTTTTAAAGAGTTCAAGGAAAAAGTTGAAAAAGAAAGTGTATATTCTATCAAAACATTGAGAACCGATCAAGGTGGAGAGTATATCTCAACATATTTTCAAAAATTTTGGAAAGAAAATGGCATAAATAAACAATTTACAGCAAGGTATACTCCTCAACAAAATGGAGTAGCAAAGAGAAAGAATAGAACAATCATGGAAATGGCACGTAGTATGATAAAAAAAACACTTACCAAATGAATATTGGGCTGAAGCAGTTGCATGCTTGGTATATATATTGAATAGGTGTCCAACAAAAGAAGTGATAAATAAAACACCAGGAGAAGCTTGGAGAAAAAGGAAGCATAACATATCACATTTGAGAGTTTTTGGATGTGTGGCATACTCATTGATACCTCAAGAGTTGAGAAGAAAATTAGATGACAAAGGAGAGAAATGCATATTTGTGGGATATAGCGAACATTCAAAGGCATATAAGCTCTACAATCCCATTACAAAGAAGCTGATAATAAGTCATGATGTTGAATTTGTTGAAGAAGAGGTGTGGGATGGAAACATAGAAAAAATAAATATAAGTACACCTAGTGTTCTACAAGAGAATGAAGAAGATGAAATTCAGGTTGAAAATCCTCCTAGACAAGCAAATGCACCTACAACACCTTCAAGAGCACCTAGCACTCGAAATCTCTCTACTCCAAGAAGTAATAATAGCAGCGAATCTTCTAATCCAACACTTTCATCTTTAAGGTCAAGGTCTATAAACACATCAAAGAAGACAAGAAGTCTTAGGGAGATTTATGATGAAACTCAAGAAGCTAAAAATGCTGATTTTTGTTGTGATTTTGCATTTTTAACACAAACTGATCTAGTTTATTTTGAAGAAGCCATAAATGAAGACAAATGGATTGCAGCCATGGATGAAGAAATTTAGTCAATAGAAAGGATGAAACTTGGGATCTAGTAGAACTTCCTAAAGGCAAGGATGTGATTGGAGTTAAATGGGTTTATAAGACAAAGTACTATGTTGATGGAAAAGTAGCAAAGCACAAGGCAAGACCAGTGGCAAAAGGTTTTACACAACAACCCAGTATAGACTTCAATGAAACATTTGCACCCGTGGCAAGATTGGATACAATAAGAATGGTCCTATCTATAGCAGCACAAAACAAATGGAAAGTTTATCAAATGGATGTCAAATCAGCATTCTTAAATGAAATTTTTGAAGAAGAGGTGTATGTAAGTTAGCCACCTGCTTATGAAGTTTTGGGAGAAGAACATAAGGTATGCAAGCCGAAGAAGGCACTATATGGTTTAAAGCAAGCTCCTAGAGCTTGGTACAGTAGAATAGATTCTTATTTTGGGAACAATGGCTTTAACAAGTGTGGTAATGAACCTACTTTGTATGTCAAAGTGAATGTTGAAGGAGAAATTTTGATAGTTTGTTTGTATGTAGATGATTTGATATTCACAGGCAATATGTCAATTAGCTCATTCAAGGCAGCCATGAAGAAAGAATTTGATATGATTGATTTGGGCCTCATGAGATACTTTCTTGGCATGGAGGTAAGTCAAAATGATCAAGGAATTTTCATATGTCAAAGCAAATATGCTAATGATTTGTTGAAAAGATTTAAGATGACAAATGTGAATTCAGCCCCTACATCAGTTGCATTGGGTTTGAAGCTTAGTAAGGATGATCAAGGTCCAAGTGTAGATGCAACTTTATTTAAAAGGTTAGTGGGAAGCCTCATGTATTTAACCTCCACAAGACCGGATATCATGTTTGGTGTTAGTCTAATTTCTAGATTCATGGACAAACCAAAGGAGTCACATTGGAGAGCTGGAAAAAGAATCTTGAGATACATAGCTAGAACAAAGAATTTTGGAATTTTGTATACTTTTTTAGATGATTACAAGCTGATTAGATATACAGATAGTGATTGGGGAGGTAGCATGGATGATGGAAAAAGCACTTCCGGATATATTTTTCATCTAGGTTCTGGTGATATCTCTTGGGCATCAAAGAAACAACCAATTGTCATGCTCTCATCAGCTGAAGTAGAATATGTAGCAGCCACATCAGCATCTTATCAAGCAGTTTGGTTAAGGAGAGTACTTTCAGATTTGGGGCATCATCAAGAAGAACCCATGAAAATCTATTGTGATAACAATTCAATAATTGCCTTATCTAAAAATCATGTATTTAATAAACAGAGCAAACATATTGATACTAGATATCATTTTATAAGAGAATTGGTAAGAAATGGTGACATATATCTTTAGTTTTGCAGGTCCAATGAACAACTAGCTGACATTTTCACAAAACCACTTGCAAAGAATGGTTTTGAGCATCTCTGAGAAGGTATTGGCATTGAAAATATACATGACAGTGAAGATTAAGGGGGAGTGTTGGTGTACTTGGACTCCATCTGGGTTTATTTAATCTCCCCTGTCATTTACATCAACTTCTCTACCTATCGCATTTACTCTTTATTTTCTTCTAGCTTCTTCCTTTTATTTTCTGATGTATCTAGACTCTTCTTCTAAAGTTTTTTTCTGGAAGCCTCTTGTGTAACTAAGAAGTTCAGTTTTGAACTCAAATGCTCTGCTTTTTGGATGAGGAAAGATACTCTATTTTGATGCAGAATGAATATTGTTTTATGAGCACTGGCAGCTCTGTGAAAATTGAAAAGGGCATTAATACAAAGATTTGTTTGAAGCTAAAAGAGTCTTTCTATTTTGTTTTGTTTATGTGTTTATATATCTACAGTTTTGTGTGATTTCTTTGTTTCTTCCTCCAAAAGCTAAGGTTTGACATTTAGGTTTCATGCTTACGGGGTTATGAGTCATGGAAGGAAATCTCAAAGCCTCTACTTTAGGTGGGAAGATATTTTTCTTTTATAATTTTTTTCTTTTACCTTTCAAACCAACCTCATTTATAGCAGATGGGGATCTGAAATCTTGATGTGCATGCTCAATAGTATAGATTAGGATAGATCTTCTTGCAATTTTTCTTTTTTTCTTTTTCTATGCCTGTGTCTCTTTGACACCAAAGCCTTACAAAATGAGCATCTAACTGTGAATGGTGCCCCTTTAATCTTCTCACTACGCCATCTCTACACTCCCTCTGCCTATAGTCTTTTCATTTCCCATGCAAATAGGAATACATTAGGGTTTCTTGAAATAACTAATTGCTATTACGAAAACTGTTACCTATTCACGTGACCAAATAGGGGAAAGTGGCATAGGCTGAAGGGTCTTATGCTCATAAAGTTACTCTATTTGGTAGTTTCTGCATCACATATTGGACATTTTCTATGCTACTTTTATTTAGCATTATTTAATCACTTGGCTATGTGCAATTTTCTGTAACATTCGTATTCGTAGGCAAAGTTGTACCCTAGTTCTTAAATTAGTATTTGGAATTCTTTATCGTAAGTGACACTTTAATAGAAAACCATGTTCCATTGTTATAGTGTGGGTTTGATATATCTAAGTTCTAGACTCCGTAATTGCATGGTTGACAGCGTTTGGATTTGGATCAAGTGCGCTGATTTAATTGCCTTTTTGTGCTCTCCATACCACAAATAGAGTGGCATCTCCATTTTATCTATTCTCACGCGCCTTCTATTATGTGGAATTGCTCTCCGCTTGCCACCATTTTTCATTTCCCTCAATTTCAAGTTATAAAAGACCTCTTTCCCTTGACTTCCCACAACCTTTGAATCACTCTAATCTAGGGATTGTGTTACAAAATCAATGTGAAAAGCTAGAATTTGTTGTTTTTTTTTTCTTCTAGATTTTCATTTTTCTGGTGTATAGATATTTTCACGTGTCCCATTGAGTCAATGGTGAGGGTGATGATGATACAATGTGTCTAAGTTTGGAGTAAATTTAGGGGAAGTTGAGGGTTTGGATTTCGCCTCCTTGTGGGATTTATAAGAGTGATCGAGGAGAAAGTGTGAAAACCTATACAATTTATGAAATGGGTAGTGTGAGAGCTTCATCTTCTTCAAATTTGGAATGCCTTTTGGCCTGCATTACTCCACATTTTCCTGCACATCATTTGCCCGAGGTATGCCCATTTCCATTTTAGGCCTTTCGGTGCTTGTAAGCTCAGGGTTTGGGTTTTTCCTTTACTCTGATGGTTCGTGCATATGGGAATAGACAGTCTAGTTTTTAATCAATTGACTTTCTACCAATCAAAACTAATTATTTATTTCATTTAAAATTAAATCTAAAGTTAAGGTTGTAAACTCTTTTATTTTATAAATTCTAAAATCATTTTTCAAAAAATCTTATTGGTTTAATTTTTGTGTTATAGGAATGATTATTAGGTGATTTTTTTTATTGCCATATTTTTAAGTCAAAAAATCAGTAGGTTTAAAGTTTCTTTCTTTTGAACTATTTTTTTCCAATATTAAAAGAACTAGTGTTAATTAGAAAGTCACTACAAGATTCTTAAACATTTGATGACATTTATCAATTACAGAAATGAATATACAATTATATTTCTATGTTAAATTAAATGATATTTTTATTATTTAGTAAATTAATTAAATTTTTGCATTAAGTATATTATTTTTTATTATTTGTTATATTAATAATTTTGTACTTCAATTATATTTAATTACCAATTTAAATTATTAATATATAAATATTTATTATAATAAATTATTACAAATCTAAATTTCATTATATGTTATATATTATTCAATTTAATATAATAATATTAATCAAAATGATATTATATTATATTATATTATATTTGGTATATTATAATATATCAATATTTAATAAATTATAATATAATATATAGTTTTTGAATACTATATATGATTATATAATATTAATATAATTATTAAATAATATAATATAATTAATATATTAAATTATACTATAAATATTAATATAATTTAATACATAGTTTAAATATGATATAAATAATATATGAAAATATGAACCATATATAATTAAAGTTTGGTAATAAGAATTGAATTTATGCAAGTTATAGAAGGTATTGACATATTTATATTTTTACAAAAAAATTATAGAAACTATTAGTGAGAATATAAATTTCAAAATATATTATTAATGGAATCATATTAAACTTACATTTATTTACATATTGTTAAATATAGAGTTAAAATTACTATTATTTATTCCTAAATTTATAATATTGTGAGGCAAGTACTAGCCACTATGTGGCACTTGTTTATATTGTCATGGAGCTTAGCACTTCTCCTATTCATGTTATGATATCACAAAGAACCTCTATTTCCATTTAAAAATATCATTCATTCTCTTCAACATGGGAAATGGGTGTGCTACATCATGACTCATTATGGAAAGGAACAAGTGCTAATTGTATGCACCCTAAAATGGTTGCCTAGACTTTGGGCCCCATTCTTCAATTTATCAAATGATGGAACCAATTTATCAAATTTTCCTGAATCAATATTTTCAAATTCAAATCAATTTCCTTGATCAAATCCTAATTCTATCATTTATTTGATTATATTCTATGGGCTAACCATTTTATCCTAAGTATTTATTTAATTAAAAAGAATTCCCTCCCCTTTTATTAAATAAAAAGCCCCCACTTTCCTCTTATCCTAATTTGCACAAATAAAGCATTATTCATATTTTATAAAAAGAAGAAAAGACCTTTTTGTCTCACATGAGGCTCAAAAGTCAACATGTCTTTCTCATTGGAGGAGACTTGTGCACATGGATTGATCACTTTTTCAAACTCCACCCTTGATCAAATCTTTTGCCTCTTAATCTCCATCGTCTATTGATTTTCCCTTTCTATAAAAGAAGAGCTCTCTTCTCATTCTAGGATCCCAATTCTTTTATACTAATCTTATGCTGCAGGATTTCTTGGTGATTTTGGAGCTTTGGAGATCTTCTTGCATTCTAGCTTTCATTCTTGCATTTAGCTTAGCTTTCATGGCATTTTAGTTTACTTTCCTTTCATGTTTCTAGCTTAGCTCACATAGCATAATTAGTAAGGCTTGTAATACTTTCATTTTCATAGCATAGTTTCATTCTTGCATCTTCATTTCTAGCATAGCATTGCATTGCATTTCCATTTAGATTCTTGAAGATATTGGCATTCTTGCCCTTGTCTCTTTGAATCTCCCATTGTGTGGTTTACTAGCAAGGTTATTGGCTTAATAGCTCTAGCTGAGAGTATTCTAAACACCCTTGTGACTCCATGCCTAGGGAGCTCTAGGTCACTTTCTCAAGGTTTCCAATCCATGGATTCTCTTGGAAGTAATGACTTAGAGAAGTGCACATTTTGAGTGTACATTTTGGGTGCCCACCTTATAGTCATCTTGACTTTCTTGTGTCTCGATGCAAGCATAATCTTGTTATACTAAACTTAGGGAACCTCACTACACTATTCATCTTGACCTACATGTCTTTGATGCTTAGGTGGGATTCCCACATACCTATTTGATATAGATCTATTCAGATTCACATAGTTATACTAGTGTGTATTGTATGATCTTGTGATGCTACCAATAATGCTCGATGATGATTATTAGAGTCCAATGGATTTGTAACCTTGCAAGTAAACCACTTTTCATAGTAGCTTGCATTCTTAAGTTCATGTTAGTTTAGTTTTGCATCTTGCATATGGAGAGAGCTCTTCTTTCATCTATCACAAACTTGTCGGTCAACTGTGCTCACCTTTTGCTTCTTCTCAATCATGTCTTTCACTCCTTATCTTTTTCATCACATCTTTTTCCTGTCATCACAAGGGGTTAATCTTATCATCATATCTATATCATAAAGAGATCATTTTCAGAAACATGAGTCTATATCAAAACATGAGAACTAAACATACATCCATGAGAGAGATTATACATAAGCATTTATAAACATTTCTAAACATACATTTGAGTAATATAACAAGACAATAATACTGAAACATCCATCACAAGTGAGACAAAGTACACTTGAGATATATCGAACATCCAGTCATCTCATATATATATATAATGATACAAGTACAATATGGGATCTAGAATCTGGATAGTGTCTCAAAAATATGTCTACACATCTACATCTTAGACCTAGGTCTGACTCTCCCCGTCACATGGTGGTGGTGGTGGTGGAGGTGGTGCTACTGTCCTGTCAGGTACCATATCTAACCTGCCTGCCCTCTCAGAGTAGAGTGGCACTCTTTGTGCCATGGGAACAGCTGCTATGTATAGACCATGATAATATGTTGCCTGTGCAGCCTCCCTTCGGATATGTTGGTTCTCTTCCTTGCAGGACCAAACTTGAATCAAATGGTTGGGCTTAAAATACAGGTTAGGCACTCAAGCTTGACAAGGAAAACAAACCAATTGATGAGGATAGAGAGAAATCCTCCTTCTTCTTTGAGCTCCACATTCACTCAGGTGAGTATTTCCTTATCTGCACATTCAAGACACCTCATGACAAACCAAAGGCCTGTAGATAGATTAGTGTGGAATAGCAGTCAATCTCCTATAGGTATCATGTACCCCAATGATAGAAAGTCTCATGCAATAGCCCTATTTGCATGGAATGAGACTGAAAGCTAGAGACCTATACTAATAGCAAGAAAGGGAAAGGGTGGAACTGGATGGAAATAATTTGAATGGATAGAAGGGACCCTTGAGATACCCTAAGTCTCTCATAGACTAGTGCCTTATCCAATGGGCCACAGAGTCAAATAACCTATTGCAAAAGACAACTATGAAACAAGAAAATAATATACCCAATGTGTTGATGCCTTACATCAATCACACACCATGACCAAACCTCAACTTACCACCCACCTATGTATTTAAGTATGTTATTATCCACTCAAAGGATTTTAACCCTCCCCTTAGAAGAGACCTATAAACAGACAATACATTAACCAGCATCCACTGGAAGACAAGCATGAAATATTTTTGACACCTCAGCTCATACATACATAAACACTAACTCTGAACCAGTTATCCCTGCGAAGACAACTCCACTTGATGTATGATTAATGAATCCAGAATTCAAATGGAGATAGCTTGGTAACAATAAGAATATATTAAATCCTCACACATAAGACAAATCTATTACAATATGTATTGTATTCTCTGAACTAGCAAGAGAAAGAGGAACACTCTACATGCAAAGAGAAGGAGAAAAATCTACAGGAAAAGGACCCTTCACTGGAACTGACAAAATTCAGAACCCTCACATAGTCAAAAATTTGACTCTTTATACCATCAGCTGCCTTGGAAACCCATAACAGGTTACAACAAGCTACAGACAGCTAAGGTATAGGTTACAATAGCTAAACCAATTGGAAACGGTCAAACATTTATTACAGGGGCATGAAAGTTAGGCAACCCAAAGAGAAAAGATCTCAGACCGACATTAGGATCAGGCCACAAGACCAGGAGATTGCCATAAAAACCAGTCTAATCAACCACCTGCAAACACTTCTTGAGCCAAGATTGTAATCATTCCTTACATGGTACAGATCCCTGCAAATAATCATCAAGCACCCTGGACCACACTGGAGTGACAAACAAATCACTTTTTACGAGTTCCAATCACTTCTACACTAAAATTCAGTCGAATCTATCGCTGGAAACCCTCAGACAATTCAAATTTGAAAATGAATGGCTACTTTGCACTTCGCGGGTTTTATGTTCCTCAACTGTTTGCCCCTAGTCACGCAATCACGTAGTCATCAATTTCACCGCCACAGGAATCTAGGCTTCAAATTATGCTTGGTCACATGATCGCAAGGCACCAAACTAACCTTTGTGATCATGCAACCACAGTCTCCTTAACTGCGCAATGCCATCACAAACCACCCAGAAAAGTCTTCGGCCACCTCATAAATTCCTCAGTGAATGAAAAATGGGCACGTCAGCAATACGACACTGTGGACCCACACAATTCTACAACCACGATGTTATAACAATCGTCGCATGATCGCATAGCCAAAAACTGGGCTATGCAAACACGTGACAAGCCATGAGATTGCCACCTTGTCACCGCAAACACCGGCCCCAACTTATCTGGCGAACTGGTGACCGAAGAACTTTTTCCAGTTCGTGAAATACTTTATGCCATCACCAAAAAACTTAGCGACCACGCGACCATTGTTCGTTGAATCGCTAAAAGAACTAGCGAATCACCTTATTATTGCACGAATGTGCGAACACAATGGAATTTGTCAGCACCACCAAATCTCTATCCACTCTGCCAAACCTCAGACCCCACCTGGGCCCGCCCGATGCCACATGTCACTGTGCCATTCACTGAAACCGTCGAGCCACTAGACACAGGACCCACTGCCGAGAAAAGCCTTACCTTTGGGAAGATCAGATGATGGTCACATGATCACAAAGGGGAGGAATATTCCTCATGATCATGCGGCAACCGTAGATCTCATCTGCATTGTTACTCCACTTTGAGAAGTACCGGGCCCACCAACAAACTATCGAGCACTTAGCGACCACGTGACAAACCGCCCACTAGGTCGTGAGATGTTAGCCGCTAACTGCCAACCATTCAGAGATTATGCAACTAACAGTTGCCAAGTCACTGAAGGTTAGGTGCCTAACCGCTAGAAACAAGAGAATGCGCGACAACACAGTCACCAGGTCACCGAATAGAAGATGTAACCACCAGGAGATCTGGAGAATCAGCGATAAGAAACCTTTGAAGGACTGGGCCCCACCATCCATCGCACCTGTGTAGTTAAGACCAAGGTTGAAAACACATAGAGTTTTCGATGCCAGAAGACAAGTGCACAAAATAGGAAGCACAGGGTCGAAAACAACACACAGGATGAAAACATCATGAATTTTCAAAAATATTGTGGGTTTTTGACACTGGCAAATTTTTTTTTATAAATATTTTCCAGCCAACCTTAAAACTTTAATATCTTTCTAGATTTTGTAAATCAACATGTGCAAATGGACTGGAGCAAGGTGAAAACATAAGGAACATAGGGCAGGACACGAACCATGAAACATTTGTAGGGAGGAGGCCATTTTCAAAGGATTTTTGCATTGACAGAAAAATGGCCTAACAGGATCTCTGCAACATCATCCTATGATGCCCTCTCCTACTGATCTATCTAGGCTCATGCATCTGCTAACTGCTGATCTCGCATAGCAATGGTAATCCTGAGCTGTTGTATCTCAGCCTCTAGAACCTGGATCATGGCTCTGAGATCCTCCCCTCCCCTCTCTACAGGCTGATCCTATCCTGCATCCACCCGTTAGTGAACTAATCTCACCACATCCTCCTCCTCTTCACCATCTGACACCTCTCTTTATGACCGTCTCTGGCCACCTGATTAAGACCCCTATCCTGCTGCTCCCCTCCCTCCTCTGCCATCTCCCCCGTCTTCATCTCCCCCATCCCCATCATTCCCGTCATCACCCTATGCCTACGACTGTGCATCAGGAACCGTGAATCTAGCGAATGGTCATCTCTTGCACTCTACCCTATAAGTTGCATCAACTCTTGCATCTTCCATATCAGGTAGATACTCCCAAGGCTCTTTGCATAACCCTACAGTCTCCTATGCTGCCTGCTGATAGTCCAGCATTGGCAACCACCCCAATCCTTGATCCTCCCTGCACCGGGCATATGTGGTAGTCTCCGTGGGTACCCTCTGCTACTGCCCAAACTGCCTCCACACCTGAGAGATCACAAACCTCTCAACAATCTCTGAATGCTGACTGAGTAGTGGCAAACTATACAACATATATCCGAGCTCCCGATCCCAGTCACTCCATTGCTCGCATGACCTATATGGTCTCCACTCAAAGGTTGTGAGCTCATCTAGAAGCCTCCTGTAGTAAGTGAGGTCTCCGCTATGGGGCTAGCTGATAAAACCTATATACCTATAGATATAGGGGTGTCTCTACTCCTAAGGATATACTTGTGGTCATACCACGGCTATGTGCTCCCATGCCCATATCTGCGTGAGAATAGCCCCACATGCCCAAGTCCTGCTATTCCTATACACTATCTCATGCAGCTCGTAGTACATATCTGCTAAGATAGCCGGGCCCCATGCCATCCACCTCGAATTTGCTACCAAATCTACCACTAACCTACCCCATCGTAGTGGGAACCCTCTCTGGCTCCTGTCGGTAACCAAGGCCTGTGCTACTATCACGCACACAATACATGGAACTGGAAAATCATGACCATACCCCTCTACCAACTGGTCCCAACTGAGATGTCTGTCAATGATGGTCACATCCTGGAATAGGTCTTGGATGGCCTGTCACCCCTTTGTCAGAGTTTGATCATAGTATACCTGTGCCAACAGAAAATCATGTCAATTTTCATCATATGGAAACATTACATTTATGAACATTTATAAACATGATTATACTCATTGGATCGCCATGGCTAGGTATCCGGAGGAGCTGATAGACATCCTCTAATGTGATCATCACCTCTCCAGTCGGCATATGGAAGGTGTTGTGCTCACTATGCCATCTCTCCACCAACGCTATCAGCAACCCGTGATCTGCCTCAATATGGGGCATATCCAGCAAAAACCTGAATCCCATGTTGATTAGATCATCTCTACCAGGAGTATCTAGATCCCTAACACAGCATAGCCCAGTCACTCTTGGTGCTCTGATAATGAGCACCAGAAAGGCCTCCTACAAGCCATAACCCATTAACCAGATGTTAGAACATAACATGATGGATGTCTAAAAATAGTACAAATAATATCAAATGCAAAAATTGTCTAGACCCATGTCATATTGTTCAAATTAAAACCATGTGATATTTCTCATTATACTACTGCGATACTATTTTTTGATATAGTATCATGTAATACTTTCCTCAATAACAGTGCGATACTCTTTTCCTGTACGATAGTTCGCACATGATCGCACCATGTTTCTTCTAGTATCGTGCAATATTGGATTGAACACCTATGCGATACTTTGTGGACCCACAAACTATCGCACGATAAAGAGTATCGAAGGTGTGTGATACTTTAAAACTATCGTATGATATTTCATATGCATATAATTTGAAATATTAAAAAACAATAAAAACATGTTTTAAATGCCATTAATGACTCAAAAGGCTAGTTTTTCTAAAAACTTACCAAGGCACCATAGTGAGGAGGTCGGTTGTGCAACCGACCGCGCTTGAATCGATGTGTGTGGATTGGAATCATTGCTTGCTGGGCCATAATCTCTCTCTAAGCTCTCAAAGTTCTTAAAATCACAATAAGACAAATGAATTTGAAAATAACCTTTTTACCCCTTATATAGCATTTTGACTTTTTGACCAATTTTCAAAACATCTCAGAATTTCATGAAAATTGCACCCCTAGCTAATTTCAACATCCTAGATCCATTTTGAGGATCAAAATCAAAATCCAAGTTCATCCTGATAGTCAAAATTGCATTTCAAATTTTCCCCTTCTTTTGCGCAGTTGGCTGACCATTTGAGGCCTGATCCTTCGATCTTCGCTGGGGCATCTTCATTTCTTCATGTCCATCTCTTTCAACCTTCTACTCTTTCATTCAATTTCATTCGCTTTGTCTCTCTAAGGTTTGACTTCATCTTTATTCTATATCTTTCTCAGTCAAACCTAGGCAAACTGGGGCATATCTTCACTGCTTGATGGTTATTCTATGATCTTTCACCTTCGATTATGATTTCTAGTGATTTGATCAAATTTATCAATTTACTATTTCTCCTCTACCTAATTTCAATTTTGATTTCGAGGGGGCAGTACCTATCAAACTTCAATCCTTGATTCAACTTATCAATCAAACCTTGAGATTCTTATCTCTTATCTTAGACTTGATAATTACCTATTCACAAGGGTGTTGGCCTTGTCTTTTTCAATCATCTTATCTTTGTCCTGATGTGTTCCCATCTGTCGAACACACGTCTGGGTTATTTTGTGATCCCAAATCAATCTCACATTTCAACTTCATTCTTTGACTACATGTGATCCCAAATCGATCTCACACTAATAGTTGTGAGTGCAAATGGGGAGAATTTAGGGTCTTCCTTAAAGTTTACAATTATGGACCCTTTGATTGTATGATTATGGATCATGAAGGAGTCACCTTTTAAAGAAAAAAGAGAACTAGAACTTGTGATCATGTGTCTTTAGTTATGACTAGTTCTTTTAAAAAAAAAGTTGGGACAACATAAACAAGTTAAGATTCAAATACACTTCAAAGTTCTTTGGCGAGGTTTGGATTCATTGCTCCTTTATTTTTTTTCTCCCTCTACTATATACTTATTTATTAATAACCTTTTTTGTTTTGAGGCCTTTTTAAAAAAAATTTATGATAATTTCATGCTTTTGATTAGGATAAAATAGTTTTTGAATGGACTCAAAACCATCTATATAAAATGTTGTCAATAGAAAACTATTAGTACACATGCTTGACCAACCATTAAAAAAATCTACGCAAAACCTACAAAATTAGAGATATATCAGAAAAATTCTAAAATCTAGACCTAATTAATTTTTTTAAAGGCTTCATAAGTCTCTACTTGTAGCTAGGATGCTTTAATAGTTAGTTTCTAAATCTTGTGGAGATCCAAAGAAAATTAACCAACATTTTTCTTGAGGCCATTTACTATCCTCCCCAAGTACCTATTTACCCTTTCTTATAGCATCGATATCAACCACGTAGATTTAAATATGATACATCTTTGCACAATTATCCACTAGATTCTTGATACTCTTAGTAATATCATTAATCACTTTGTAGCTAAAATAAAATAAAGTAGTTAGATTATTATTTATATTCTTCATTTTAGTCTCCAACCCCACAATCATTTGCTCATTATCATTCTTCTTAATTTCCACATATTTAACTACTTTTTGTAATGAAGAAACAAGGTTTCTAGCTCCATTTTCACCTAATGGAGCTTCCTTATTTTGTCTACTTTCGATATTGTTTTGAATGGAATAAAAATTTATATTCATTTGAATAATCTCATAACCATTTACACATCTTAATAGAGTCCATAGTATCATTCCTCGTAATGCCCAAAAGATCAAGTGGAATCTCACTCTTAGAATTGAGGAGGGGAGACTCTTTGCCCAAAAAATGTGGGAAAGAAGGTCTAGGTCTTCAAAATTAATAATAGATGGATAACTATTATAACCCACCCACTTATAGAAATCTTTAGATTTACAACCGGAGGAAACCAAAATATGGGAAGCCCTATCAGTCTTACAATTAGTCTTTTCTCCCATGTCGTAGGGATTTTTCCCTCCCAATAAAAAGATACCAAATCAGAATCTACATATGTGCTCCACTCATCCCTCTTACAATACTCACCATTAGAATATACTTTTCTAGTTTCCTCATCTTCCCCATAACAAAGAGAGGAGTTCTTAGACTTGCCTTCTAATGGGGTGGGGAGTGATCACAATAAACAAACCCTCATGCAATACAAGGGTCCTAGGGTTCTTCCTATTCTCTTGATGCTAGTCATCAATGAAGACAAAAGGTATCTAAATTTCAAAGGAAATGTGTTTACCTTGTACATCCAAAATGGTTTAGACGAACAAAATGGTGTCAATACACAATAGAGAAACACTCATCTAGAGATAATTACTAAATTAACACCATCAAGATTGTCACTCACATCTTCTTGATAGATTTCATCTTGTACCCACTTTTTGGTTTCTTATCCAATATCTTGTTCTCCTTCTTCTTGAGAGATTTCTTGACCACCGCATTTGAGGACATTCTACAACTAAAAATATCATTTTGATCCATAAGTAACCCAGTTACTTGGGCAATAATTTCTTCTTTTATGTCCCATTTATACCCTAAAATAGAAGCCTACCGACTCTTCTAGTGATTAGAAAAAAAATTGGTTACTTTTGGATCGAAGCCATGGAGCTTCTCTAAGTGACACGTGGCCCCTCCCTGTCCAAATTTCTCCAAATGGTTTTATTTTTTAAAACTTCCTCCCAATTGATGGGCTTCAGACAATTTTTGTCACCCCCATAACATTGCATCTTCTCCAAACAACCACCTCAACATCATCGTTGTATCTTTCATCCAACACCACCTATTAAGCATGCAAGCAATTCCATGAGATCCACCTTCTTAAATCTAGTGCCATCATGATTCATTAAATACATGTCTTCCAACATGTAGCATATTATATTCTATCATATTTGTGACACACCTCAAGAGATAATCCCCTTTTCGCTAGTACACGGTTTTTTCACTATTAACACCCATGCTAGCAAAAAAAAATGCCATCAAGCTTTCTTCCCTAAACACATGTGATATCCAACATTTATCAAATAATTTTATTATTTCTAAGGCAATCCAATCATGTAGTGTGCAAGAGGGTTTTTGGGACCCTTTAAGACATTGGACAATATTTTTAGAGTTGTCTTCAATCTATACATGCTTACAATTCATTTGTTGATAAAGGAAAACTTTGTGGTAGCTCTGATTTCAAGTTACTCTTTCATTTCTCAATATATTTAACATTTCAAAGTGCTTTGAATACCCTCTTTTGGTTCATATCTATGGTCAAAAGTATTTATCTAATAAAATGTATATGTATCCCCAATAATATATTGAATTTGTGTGCCTCACACATTATTATATTTTCTAGGTGGGCCACAATATATGTTAATTTTACATTACAATCATTATATACAATGTACACCACAAAGACAAGAGAATCAAATGTCCCACTCTATTCCTCAAGATCTCCTTAAGAAGCAATATAAGATAATCTCAGAGTTGGATTGACAATAAGTATAGGATTGTTAAGTGAATGATCAATAATCGATGAATTAATTCATCCAAAGTCACCCATTTACGAAGAGCATAACAAGCATGGGGAAGCTCACCAAAAAACTCCAAGTTACCTTTATGACAATTGTTTAATCTTCCAAGTAAAAATAAAGAATTCACCTTTCAAGGTAGTAATAATTTCTCAAGGATGTCTATGGTAGGCTCTTTTCTACACCATAACAACTTATCTTATAACATATGATCTATACTTTTACATACTTTTGTAATATTACATGCATTTTATTATTAGTAAAAGATATTCATACATTTTCTTAAATATATATTCAGTAAACTATCCATATACTTCATTATAAATGTATTTAAAATATCAAATGTAACCTCCCAAAAAAATAATTATTTATTTTAATAAAATGAATTAAATATATATTCACTTAGCTATCTATATACTCTTCATGTATTTAAAATAGCAAATACAACCTCCCTGAATAAACATTGCAACTACAATATTTTATGCAATGACTTTCCTATATTATTTTAACCACCCATTTGTGCAAATCTTATTGTATTCAACAAGTTCAAAGAACCTTATATTTTTCTTATTAATAAGGAACATATATTGTTATAAAACATGGAACCTCTTTTAACAAGAGCTCTGATGGAGCTTTAGTCCCTGCCATTTGTTTAAAAATTTAAATTTTAGAATTGTTTGTAGTCACATAGTTGTTCTTGTGTAAGCTGTAAACAAAGACAATAGTACATGATATCAAATCATCAGGAGAAAAATAAGAATTTTGTTCATGAAACATAAATTCTCAGTTTTCACAAGAAAGAATATAAGCTACCATATAATCTAGAAATGATTTACAATTTAATTTTAAGGCATGCAGTTTGAATGTAAAGTATTACTTGCATTTTGAAAGCAAAACAAAGCAGGTTATTAAATAAAATAGTCAAGATGAACAATTAAAAAATTGATAACGTAAGTATTTTTTTATAGTATTAGAAACTAGAGCGATAACATGTTTTCCATTGGTACAAAATAGATACTACGCTTGTTTTTTTATAGTGTAAGTTGAATTCAGAAATACAAAATCGATATCATGTTTTTAATTATATGTTGTTGTGTATGTTTACAATGTCATGGATAAGTTTTTGAGCAGTATGTTGGCTATGGTAAGCTGTTGGTGGGAAAAGCCTACAAAAATTTTGGCTGCTTTGAGCTTGATTTTCCAAAAACCTGCAATTTGACCAATATTGAAAAAGTTAGTATGGTACAGTGCAGTTTGTGAGTGAAATTCAGATTTACATAAAAGAAATAAAAGACTTTTTGTGTTTAAATGTGGCACAGTATTGATAGTGACTAAATCTATAAGCTGCACATGTACTTGTCGAAATACTTTGTAAAAGTGATTGTGATGCATCCAAAAACATAGCCATTAAATCTCCAAATGATATGTTTAAAATTCTATATTTATCATTGTTTAAAGATGTCACTAAAATAGACTTAACAAAAGACAAGTAATATGAAGCGTGTAATGAAGACAAGAAATGACTTACTCTATATTTTTAATGCATATGAACCATGTAATGAAGACAAGAAATGGAAGGAGTTTTTAAAGTCTAAATTTCCATGCCATTCCCATGCCTAGTTTCTACAAAGAATCAGCACCACAAAAAAGAGAAATTGGAAAGGTGTCGTGTACTATTCTCTTACTATTTTTATGATTTTATTAACTGTAATTATATTAGTTATTTCCTTGAGGCTGTTAACAAGATTATGTTTATTTTCTTCTGTATGCTGCACATATTTAGTATTTTAGTCTAATAAGCATTTAATGATCTTTGTAGATTCCTTTGACACATGCAAAGTCATTATTCTTCTTTAAAAAACTTGGGCCTCCTTTGAGTTATTCAGAGCCCAGGCACATCGTTGGATACACTAACTAAGTTTTATAAAACAAGAATTAGTTAATAGGGCATCTTTCCTATTCAAGGAAACAGATATTTTTAGGTCCCAAAGAAGATTACCATGTATGAGTAAATAATTTGAACTTCGTTTTCCAACTTCTATAAATATAGCAAATAATATTAAAGTTCTCTGGGAGTAAACTAACCAGTAAATAATATCAAAATTTGAATGTAGCTTCTGAAACAATATTATTATCTCTTAAATTATAGTTTCCTGATCACTATTCAAAATAAAGGACAATAAACGGGAAGTGGTCTTGTTGACTTCTGCTTTAAAGGAAAAGAATGAAATAGTGTTTAATAATAAGGTCCAATTTTAGGTCTACATTGTCCAAAGTTTGAATTTTGTGGATTATACGCTATGCTAAGAAGTAAGTAACAAAATCAAATAAAAGGATTAGTACTTTTAACTACACTCATGATGAAGCATTGTTGCACACAAAGCGTAGAGGTCCTACTAAATGGCTCTTTCATTAATTCGATACTCATCTTGGATTGAATATTCAGAGACATCTCCTGAATATTTTCAAATTCCAAATAGTTATGTTCTCATGCATCATTTCAATAGCATCCCTAAATGGAGCTTAGGAGTGGGGCAAAATGTTCTCCCATCCTATTTGTAGATTATGTGCACAGTACTAAATTATTAGAGAATCAACCTCTCAAAAAAATTTCACATTAATGGTTGTCTCTCATTCTAAAGCTGTCATATTTTGAAACTTTTGCATTTTCCTTCTAATTAATGGATATTATGTCATAGTTTTTAGAGACAAGGTTCTTTTATTGAGACTGAATATTCTCAGTGTCATAATGCTGAGTGAATCTAAAGCGTCATTCAACTCTTATCCCAGTAACCAACCTAGCTATTTTAAACTATCTAAAGCAACTATCTTCAACTGAGTTAATTGTTGGGAAAAGTACCAATTTACAATCTGGTTAGAAATTGGGTCCAGAGGAAAATGTTTTTGCAAATAATTCCATTATGGTGCCAATAGTTTGGAAGAAGGATGACATCGAGAGTGGAGCAGATGGAGAAACTATTAGAGGTAGCAAGAGGGATGTGGTTGAAGACAATGTGTCCTATGATTTTGAAACTGTAGCTTCCTAAGGATGAAACATTGGTTTGCTACATGTAATGGGAGGTAAAATCAGAGCTATATATTATATAAATCAGTACTTATTATTTCAAAGTAAAGTTATGTGAATAATATGATAAGAAAAGGAAAATGACATTTGAAAAAGAAAGATTTATTATTGTTTTTGGCAGAGTTGATTTACCTTTTGAAGTAGCATGCAGTAAAGCAAAATCTTATCGCAGATGGCTACATGTCTTTAGATGCTCTGCATTTTTCATACAAGAGTTGGTTGAGTGTTAGTATTTGCCATAATTTTTTAAAAAATAATATTTCAAAATTGTAGGAATAGACAAAGGGTGTTATGGAGAGCATTACGTTGCTTGCTTCTTTTTCAATAGAAATGATGGAATTGTTCATGGCGATTGTGAATGTTCCTTGTATTTCAAACTTTTGCATTAGGAAGATAGCTTTTGACATGTTTTTTGTATAAGTTTCATATGGTATTTTTGTAAGTTCTGCGAAGTTTTCTTGCAAAAGCTGAGTATGCAAGTTGCAGTCAAGAGTTCCATCATCAGTCTCAATTATGCATTGTAAGCAGGGCTGGTAGGTGAAAGTTGTGGTTGTTGCACATTTGTTGCAGTGAGCAGTATTGTTAGTTGAAGTTTGGCATACAGAAACTAGGTGGTGGCACAAGTTGCAAAGTGACTGGTATGGTGACAAGTATACATTTTTTGTTTTTAATGTTCCTGTAACCTGCAATGACAACAAAAATTGGAGGAGAGGTGTTAAAAACTATTTTGAATTTAGGCAATAGTAATAATTATAGTGTTTTCTAGTTTGTGATTTTTTTGTATTACCTGGACATTGGACGAAGCAATTTTTTGGAGGAAATCTTTGGTAGCTTCATCATGTAGTTCGTCGATGAATGTGGATAGGCTTGATCTAATGGTAGGTGAACCTCTTGGTCCAGTACGCATTATATTCTTTAACAAGAGTAGTGGTGTTGCAGGTGTCTGGGGTGTAGTAAAGATTTTTTCCAAGCTTGTATAAGTATTGGCATGTGTTTTAGGAACTATTAGCTGCAAGAGCAAAGTTTGTTAGTTGATATAATTGCTGAGTTGGAAAAGTTGAGTGGCATATAAATTGGTTTTATATTTATTGAATATCTTACCATTGCAGCATCAGTTGGGTATTCTCCATCTTTAACATGTAGCTGGAACTGTGTTGGTTCTTGATTGTGAGATGCTACAAGCACGCCTATGGTCCCAATTGGATAAGCATTTGCAGAGTGGATTAACTATGCAATGGTTGTATCTGGTGCTAGTCTCTGTTGCTTGCAGACTCTGTCTATTTTCTCAATTTTAGTTTTAGAGCTTAGTTTAAGGCAACAATCAGCATCTCCTCATTCATACTATGTTTTTTTCTTGACTATGAACTGTGATAGCCGCACACTGGACTCGGGCAAAAGCTGGGGCAAGAATGCATCAATCAATTTGTTTCTCATGCTTGCTATTATAGTCATTTGTCCATGACTATCGATGAGATCAACGTGAGCGATTTGTGTTTTTGGTTCATTTGTTGCATTGTTTTTGCAAGCGGGGCCATATGCAACTAATATATCACCTTCAAAAGTAACTGCAGATTGTGTTGTACAAATTTTGATTATGCTAGATGGTGGAGTGATTTCTAATTTTGGCCTGCAATTCAGCAAATTATTTTAGTTTGTATGGTGCTGAGAAATACTTCCAACAGTAATAATAACATAAACAATTAACGATTATTAATTTCTTTAAATTAAGTGCAGGAAATGTATTTTTGTAATATGAAAAATCATTTACCTTTTATGATCTTGATCATCATTTGAAGAAACTGCATCGGTTGTGTTTAGAAGGCTCCATTTGTGAACTGCAAAGGAATGCAGTCACATAGTTAAAACTGAGTAGGGAAAAATCATGAATGTTTATTTTTATTTCTGTTTAGTAGAAAAATAGTTGGGGCTACACACCAATTATATTTTAATAGAATATAAAGAGGAAAATCATCAAACTACGTTTTGTTATAGAAAAAGGGGATGCGTGCGTAGAGTAGGAGCTCATTGAAATTGATGTTTCAAAAAATATGTTGAATGAGGATCTAAGAAGCCTGACAGAGCTTGTGTCAGGACTAGAACCTAGTTGCATAGAGTTGGTATCTTATACAATAGTAATTATAGAAACTAGTTGAGGTTGATGCTATAGCGTAGCAGTTGTTCTTACTAAGTTTTTTAACTTTAAGCAGAGGTCTCAAACATTGTTGAAAGACAACTCCATTATAGCTACTATACATGTTTCAGGAATATTTTCATGGCCCAAAGTACAATATATTTGTTAGCCATGCATTCTCATTTTGTAGTTTTTGATGAACCTTATTACAACTTAAATTTGCTAACCAAAAGTAATGAGTATACGATAGAGGAAACTATTACCTATTTTCACAAATCATTTGGATTTGGTACAAACACGCCAGACATATTACTTTGAGATGATTTAGGTAACATTTAACATTCAAAGAGAAATACTTTGATTGTCTAAATTCATGGAACCTGCTACTGCTGATATAGCAGATTCATGAGAATCTGAAGTACTTCTTCCTGACTATTGATACTCTGTTTGATAAATTTGTAGATTTTATCGGTTTATTAAAAATTCCAAGCATTTCCATTCTGATCTTCCTATTTTTTCTGAGACATAGGCACAATCTAGTGTTTTAAAATGATTTGGTACATTTATCTATATTGTACTTACTCTTGTTGGACTCCTATTGGTAAGTTTTCTTAGTTGAGGGATAGAATTATTTAATTAAGGACAATTAATTTTTTGTCTCGTAGATCTTATAAGCGAGGTACACTTGACAATTAACTATGTTTGCATAGTGTAAGTGCATATGCCAATATCTGGAGATCTGTCGAACACTTAGATTTTAATAACCATGATTGGCTGCTATGAAAAGGTAGAGCGTTATTGAAAATTTAAGTGAGTAATATGCAGTGATCATTAGAAAAAGCAGTTTTGGGTTTGAAATTGTCATCCAGAGTGGACACTTTCATTGAGCAATCTAGCTCAGCATAAGGGAAAATAGTTTTTGGTTTAAAAACAATGGGATGCCTTGTCACGAATTAAAGTGGGTTGAGTAGATTTTTCATTTGTTGTGGGGGGGAACTACTTTTGGTTAAAATTAAGAACATATAATGTTTTTTCAAAATCAAGTGAGTTATCTACTAGCATTATAGGAACCGATTTTTGGTTTGAAATTAAGGGCACAGTATTCCATTGTCCATAATTAAACTAAGTTCTCAGAGTTTAAAGAGGGAGAATATTTTCCATTTTGAAAAAGAACAAAGTAGAATTTGAGAGACAATTTTCATTCTTCTGTAAACTATTTTTTATTCAAAATAAAAAATGCACTAATATATAGATTAAGAGAGTTATTTCTTGTGATCAACGATAAAATCCTTCGGGTTTAATATAAAAAATGTTATATTAACTAGATAGAAAATGATGAGCCAAAGAACTATTGAAATCATACTTACTGCATAATTGTTGAAACTCAGCTTGTTAAGACTCTCAATAGGAACTGTGAAACTGTGAGCTCTATCCATAATCAGGTGCAATGCTTGCAATAAGCTGCATGTCAATAAAAAAAGGGACGAATAGGATTAGTGATTTTTCAGTGGCATCTTCAATTATCTAGATTAAAGAGATAAAATCATCCATCGTATAATAGATTATATATGTATTTGCTTCAATGATATATATAAAATTTTCATTGAATTCATCAAAAACATATCTTATTGTCAAATAATATCTTGCAACAACTTGAACAAGGATTCTTGGCACATTTAGTGCGTATTCAGTGACCTAAATCATCTAATAATGAGAGATAATAAGAATGAGAGATTATTGAATATGTGTGTTCTAAATTGAATTATGGAAATCAATCTTTTAAACCAATACTGAACAGAAGCATACAGAATGAGAGATTATTGAATATATGTGCTCTAAATTGAATTATGGAAATCAATCTTTTAAATCAATACTTAACACAAGCATACAGAAGCACGAGTTTAGGTGATTATGGGAAGGGTGTTGATAAACATATGAAATTTACTATCACTGTTTTATATATCTATTTATCTATGAATTTTATATTTCAAAAATTTTCAAATTAACTTTGTATCTTTATAATTATATAAAATAAAAAATGTCAAATTAGTAAATGTGAAGGAAAGGAGAAATAAATGATGGCCATTGTACATACATGAGAAACGATCACAAAGAATATGAGTGTCAATTTTTTGCTGGAGAGTTCAAAATGTGTGTTAAAAGAAACCATTTTATAGAACATTGTTTGAGTAAGAGCTATTACCTTGTAAAAGTTGTAGAGCTATTGCAAAGTGGTCTGTCCAATATGTTTCTAGTATAGTGAACTTTACGTTGGCAGCATCAACATTGTTTATCCAAAAATGATCTAACAAAGTACTTGCTTGTGTTGTTGGCTTGTCAACAACAAATGACAGTTTGTGTTTTTGCATAAATTCAACGAGCATTGTTTTTGTTTTTGTCAAATTTAGCATATCAATATTGAAGTCTCCTGCAATAATCAATTTGGAATTGGATGGTTGCGAATTGATGTTGTTTTGTATTAGATTGAATAAATCAGAAATTGGTGCTGCTGGTGTTAAATATAGATTTACAATGCGCAAGGCAATGCCCAGATGCAATAAGTCAATTGTTATGGATTCCAAATGCTTTGTTGCGTGTGTTTCAATCTTTTGCAATGTGGTTGTTTTTTTGCAACATGTTAAAAGACCATGAATAGCTAGTGAAGGATAGCAATCAAATTTTTCAGTTAGCAAAGAAAAATGTTCTAGGTTGTTGTGTCTTGTTTCTTGGAAGCAGAGTACTGTTGCAGAAAGCAAATTGTGATCATGACATATTTCTTGTGCATGTAATGTAAAGCTACGTGTATTTAGAGAGCATATGCTAAAATGGGTTGCTGATGCAGAAGGAAGGTTGTGTTGTAGTTTCCATTGTTGTGATGTTTGGAGGCGTTGCATCTCATTTTCTACTTTTTGTGATACTTTGAAATTTTGTTGCTCTAATTTATGTATTAAATACAATGATTCAATATTTCTTACACGTGATAGGGTAGTGTAAACAAGACCATGTTGATAGACTTTGCAGGGGTCAAAAGCTAGTGCATCCATAGTCAAACCCTGTGCTCTATGGATGGTTCTTGCACATGCTAATTGAAAAGGAAATTATGTTCAAGTGACTACTTTTGTAGCTGTTTTGACTTTTCTAGAGATTCTCGTTATTGGTGTCCATGAAGGTAAAATGCAGTTGGTATATAGATTTTGCATTTTTTGTCGATGTAACTTGCCAATTGTGGGGTCATTGAATTGAATCCAAACAATATCTTCTTTCTCAGTTGTGTGCAATTGGAAAATTCCATTAGCACCATTGACTAGACTGTCTTGTGTATCAAGATTTCCACCAATTAGCTCAACCAAGATTCCTGATTTTACAAAGATTGTGCTGGGTAATAATGACTTTTCAATTTGATAGCGGATGTTTTCAATGGGTGTGTCTTTTTTATCTAGAGCTTCTAATATGTAAAGCTTAGTAGGCAAGTGATTTAACATTTTGTTGTTGTGCTCATTGACAGGTAAGTTTCTTTGGAACAAGTAGGGGAATTTTGGATTATTGGGGGGAGTCTTGAAGCATGTTGTATTCAAGTAGGAGATATCTTGATCAGTTTGTTGGGAAGTTCATGTACGATTGAGAATAGAAATGAAATGTTGATCTGTTTGCCTAATGACAGTGTCTAGTTCAAAGTATTTGACATTATCAGTCCAAAATGTGTATGGGATTTTCTCATTGTTGATTGTTGGTTCTTCAAATATCCACGCATCGCATACAGGTTGTGCCTGGTAAAAGTCACCACAAAAGATTATATCGACATTGCCAAAAGGTTTTGTTGGTGTGTGTTTGATTTGTCGAAGTCTTCTGTCAATGTTGTAAAGCATTGTGGAGCCAATTAAAGAGACTTCATCAATAAGTAGAATTTGTAATTGTTCTAGTCTTTTGCTTAATGTATCAAGGGTGTTCAAGTCCAAAGGTCACATTTTTGAAGTATTGCATGGCAGATGGAATACAGAATGTGCAGTGTTGCCACCTACATTAAATGCAGCTTTTCATGTTGAAGCTACAATAATTCCTTTCACCTTGAGTGGGTCACTATCTAGTTGCTTATCATAGTATCGTATCATTACTTCAAATAGTATTTTTGCTGTAAAGGTCTTTCATGTTCTAGCTCCACCTGTCAAGAACAAGTGCAGTGGTTGTTGAGGTGCAAATCTCTTTGTCATTAGTACATCTTTGACTATGGATTGTTGTTCTATATTCAATTGTCTTCGTAGATTGAAGTAATCATGGTTAATTAGTAGAAATGGATGTGGTATTTTTGAGTATAGTGAGTTGCAAGAATCATTTATGGTTTTTTTATTTCTTGAATGTGTCAAGTCAGCTATAATGTCATATTTTTCTATTTCATTTTGCTGATTATCTTGTTCAATTTCATTTTCAGACTGTATTACTGGACAATTGTCAATGTTAGCTTGTGTAGCAGCTTCTTCAATGTCACCCCATCTATAATCAATTTGTGCATTAAATAGTTTTTCAATATTTGTGATTTGTATCTTTTTTTGATTGAATGCTGCAGCCCATGTTTTATGTCTGATTAATAGTGTTTGTTCACTAGTTCTAAAAGGGACATATAACATAAGTTTTTCTCTGCAATAATTTTCATAATCGATGTGTAGATTATATCTTACATAGCGTATGATCTGTGCCTTTTTACGCTTTTGTAAGTTAGTTCCATTGTTGGAGTAGAAAGATGTATATTCTGCAAGTTGTCGTTGTATGTATTTGTCTATTACAGATGCATACATTATGTTTTCAGAATTACCCTGTTCTTTTGCTAATAGTTTTGGACTTTTTAACATGAAAATTCTACTCTCTAATGGAGCTGTGTTGATGAAAATAGTATTTCTTGAACATTTACGTAGTGGCAATGACAAAACAATGTGTACAGCTTGCCGACTAGACATTTGTTGGTAGTTAAGTAATGCGTTGCCTAGTTTGCATATGAATTGTGTCTTTTCTTCATAAGTGTATGTGCATTGTTGTCGCAGTTGGCGAAATGCAAGAGACAATGTTCTATCTTGTTTTGTCATATATGAACAACAATAAGATGCTGCAACATATGCATCTAATATGAATTGTGTATCTGTATTTGCATACCATAAGGATGGGACTTGCTTTGCAAATGCATTTATCCAAATATCAGATGGATGCCTTTTCAACATAACAGTTCTCTCTGACAATGTTGATTGTAGCATTGCAATGTAATTAGCTTCATCGATTTGGAATTCCTTTAAGAAATTATCAAATGTAATTTCCTTTGTATAGTGTTTATTTTGCAATTGCTTGAAGAAATTTCTTGCTTTTTCTTTTATAAGAGTATTTTCAGTTGTCAAGGGCTCTAGTATTGTTGTTCTTCTCATGGGAGGCAAAGGAAAACTA
This sequence comes from Chamaecyparis obtusa, assembly GCA_027943335.1. NCBI lineage: Eukaryota > Viridiplantae > Streptophyta > Pinopsida > Cupressales > Cupressaceae > Chamaecyparis > Chamaecyparis obtusa. The sequence continues at coordinate 68,700 of BSBK01004992.1, read as the reverse complement.
AATCGACAATTGTAGTTTTTGTATTTTTTACAAGTTCTTGTATGGTGATGTGTTTGCATCTTAACAAGGTTTGCATCAAGCAATGAAGAATCACATGAAATGTACTTGTCAACAAATATTTCTATTTCATTATTTTAACAATTTCCATATATAGGTGCATCTTTAATCCACAACATGAAATGTACATGTTCATTTCCTTAGTTTTGGAATTCTGTGACAAAGAAGTAGTCCAATACTTTGCCAAATAGTTGATTATTGTTTAGCATCATTTTACGAAATGCATTGACCCTATGATTGAAGTATCGACTGCAAACAGCTGGATTTTTCCTAATTTCAAAGTCTAAATCCCTCTCCTGAATAGTTTCATTGCCCTTGGATTGCTAGTCTGTAGATATAACATACAATGCTTGACACAATGGCTCCCAAAAGTGCTCGGCACTTGTTAGTGTCACAAAGAAAGTTGGAGGCCCTAATTGTCTTATCATTGCAAATATGTTCTTTCTTGTGTTTTCTAAATAGTTTGGAGATGTGCGGATGTTCTTTAATGATCTAAAACCTAATGGATATCTTAATATCTTTTCCAAATTTGCAGAGTTACGAACGTCTTTTGCAAGTAACTTTCTGCCTTTTAATTCAGATTTTCTAATACAAACCCATGCTAGTGAAGATATTTGTTGGATAATGATTTTGATGGCTTTGAAAAAAATATTTATTATGTGTGTTGCAAAGTCATTGTCTTTATGCATGATCTCCCATTTTGCTATCTTTTGGAACGAAAGGTTTTTGCTAATGTCAATGGGTCGAGCGAAACCATAAAATAAAGTTGGAAAGTTCATTTCTTCTGAGTAGGCATCTTGGAAAATGCCAAGTGGCTTAAAACCTTCTGATGGTGCAATTTCAATTATTGTTGTATCAAGATCTCTAATTAAATGTGGTTCATTGAACCAATGTATAAGTGATTCAGCTATTGGGTCTTCATCAAGTTCGGTATTGTCATTGTGGATTTCTATTTCTATTTCAATATCACTATGCTCTTGCTCTTTATTGGTTTTAAGTAAAGATTCCCAATCTTTGTTTATGGAGATATTCTCTTGTATATATAATGGTGTTTTTGATAAAGTTAACAAAGCATTCATTACACAAGTAGGCCTAACATTACCTTGTGCATATGCATTTTCATATTGTAGCTTTCATTTTAGTTTTATTGCCATTGTTTTAGTTTCATCTATTTGTCTAGGTAATGCTTGTTGCACCTTATCAAAGTCTACAGGGACATTGATGATTGTTCCGTTTAAGCCATATTGTGATCTTTTATATCCCAATTGTCTTATTTGTGCAAAAGTAATACGCAAAGAGACAAGTCTTTCTTCTAGAGAACTCAATGTATGGAAAACATCTATTTGTGCGTTGCGTCTTATTTTCCATGGTGCAACAAAAGAGGGGATTTTGCCAGATTGAGTAGCTTTTATACATTGTTTGCAAACGGGCTGTCCAATTTCAATTTTTTTTTGGTCAGATGCAATGGAGAGTAAAGAGAAAGCCTCAACAAATGCATTATTAATTTTGCGGATATTTTTGTGAAAATGAAGCATTTCACAAATACTGCATGATTGAGAGGGTGTGTCATTAATAGTTTTCAAGTATGTGTTGATAGATTTTTGGATTACATTCTTTTTTGATGATTGTTTTCTATGTTGTGCTTGTTGATTGTCAGGTCTTTTCTGAGAAGATATAGAATGTATGTCTTTTGTAGATGTAGCATTTGAGATTGATGGAGCTTGTTGTTTTGGACTAGTTGTAAATATGTTAGTTTGTAAACATGTGGTTTGTTGATTTGCAATGTTCATTGTTTGGAGAATTTGTTGATTGGCTATATCATTTTGTTGCTTTTGTCTATTGCGGATAGCAGTTTTAATGCATCTCAATGAGTGAGGGGGTTTGAAATTTGTGCCAAATAAATTTGTAATTCTTTGAGCATTCATGGTAGTCTGATTTACAATGTTATTTGTTTTAGCCATTTGTTTATTGTCTATGCATTTTCCTTGGCTAGTTTTGTCACACATTGCTATTTTTAAACATCGTAATGATTGAGGGGCTTTCAATTCTTTGATCAGGAAAGTTGTCATTCTTTGTACTAATGAACTTGTAGCAGGTGTAGAAATTGTATTATTTGTCATGGTTGACTGTGAAATCATTGTATTTGATTGACTGTTGTTACTTGATTCAATAGTTGAAATGACAACTGAGTAGTTGGGATTTTGGTGAGGTCTATGTGGCAATTGATATGAAGGTGCAATTGCATTGATTTCTACCAAACCAGGTCAAATTATTTGCATGTTATATATTAATTGTTGTTTTTTATAAAGTGGTTCATAATGGCAATGTCCTGAGCTGTTCTTGAAGATGATTAAGTCAATATTTTTTTCTGGTTCCATGCAATTGCAATATACCTTGGATTTGGGTTGTGGTTCTGCTTGCCATACACATATGGTTGTATGAAATATGTATGAAAGCCATAACAAGCAAAATTTTGAACCTTCAAGCTTGCTTTCTACATATGGTATTCCAATCTTAGAAATGAGTGATTGCAATTGCAATACAAAATTGCAATTTGTTATAGTAGCTTGTGTAGACATGTCGAAACATGACAATGCAAATTTGTCATGCACTTTCAATGCGTTGGCTAAAGTTTGGGCCATAAATAACTGTAAAGCGGTTGCATCGAACCGTTCGTCAATTAGCAAAGCCACAGCAGCAAACATACTTTCACCACATGAGGAAGCAACTACTCCAAGTTGACAAAGCCTGATAGTATGGAATGAATGTGTAATTGAAGTCCAAGCATTGTCAAAATTGCAAGTAATGATTGACAACTGTGATTGCATGTTTTGAATGCAATAGTACATGGTTTTCCTTGAAAAGATGGGCTCATAATGTCCAGCAATTGGATTTGCATCATGAAAAAGAATTGATATTGTAGAATGAGGAGCATCTTTATTGAAATGCAAATATGGTTTTTTCCTCGTCAAAGACCAAATGCATATGGGGATATTCAACCAGCGTGCTAACCATTGTAGACAAAATATGTCACCCCAAAGTCTAATTTCGCCATTGACACTAGTTTCTATTGCTGAAAGCCTCATTCTATGCAAATATGTGTTTTTGTCATGTATCTTATGTAATTTGTAAAGCATTGTTGGGTGCAACTCATGTTCAAAAGAGCTCGAAGCTGCAGGGCAACCATGTTGAAGACAATGCAAGAAATGATTGACAAGTCCATTGCGCAACTCATTAGGTGTATATCTACAGTGAACTAAGACATGGATTGTATCAAATAGGCAGTCACCAACTTTGTAGTTGAAAGAGTTAATTCGAAAACAATGGTCATTGTCTAAAGCTTTATCAATTGATAACATTTCTGGTTGGTTTTGCGATTTATATGTTTCTACTATAATTGGATTTTCTGGCTGATTTAGTGTGTGTGCAGTAGTGTTTGAAACTATTTTGGTAAATTAGGTTATCAGTTTGTGAGACTTTGTACTGGAAGTTGTGGATGTGTGAATTTACGAATATGAAATCTGAACAAAGAAAATGGCCTAAAGAAGGTAATTTTAATTAGCACTAACATGCAGATTTCAATATTGGACAAAGAAGATGGAAAATATTTGTTCAAATGCTAAATCGAATGGTCTATAACATTAAATTACTGACCTTCAATAGCAGACTTGTGGGGACTGATATAGTCAACTAAGCTTTCAAGAACCTGAGGAGGAGCAACATTTTGCAATTAGCATCCTATTCTATGTTTTAATTATGTTGTGATGTACAAATATAGAGAAAGAGAAATGAATGTATGCTTGAAGAAATGAACTTTGTAAATCATCCAAGATTGATTACTCATTGTGAGTAACAAGTATGTGCAAGTTGAGAGATTGTATGATGTAGATAATACGCTTCGAGGCAAAGTAACAATGACATTGTAATGCCAAATTTGAAAGTGTAGATTTTGAACTTTATTTGTACAGTTTATTGTCTAAATACCTATTCAGATGCAAATTTCAAATTCACTATAGGCACCTATGTCACTAGTCATGTATAGGTTTTATATGCTGACTTAATCTATGAGAAAGACAAACAATATATAGATAAAGATATTAAAATTTAAATATAACATAAATAATGATTTTTTCAAGTGCATCAATTTGGTTTATATTGGGTAGGGGTGGTTGATAAACTATATCAAGACTACAAATGAAGAATTGATATGAAGACTACAAATGAAGAATTCAATTTACCATGATAAACTGAAAAATTCTACATTTAATTTGTATCTAGTATCCAATAGAGCGAATTTAAATTTCTTGCACAAAATGGAAAGAAAATAGAATAATGAAATATTTTTTCTAACTTTTTTAAAATAGTTTGTTTGCAAGCAAAAGTAGCCAAGGAAAACAATGGAAAATAAACCTAACAAATGGAAGTTGTAGAAGGCAATAACACAACAATAGGTTAAAATCATACCTGGCAATGCAAATGTCCAAGCAAAAAATCTTTAAAGAGTTGTCCAATGTTTGTGCTCACGTTTTGGAATCTCCTCAAGGCAAGGAACGACAACCTATTTTATTCACACCCAAATTTTAGGTACAAAATATTTTGCCAAAGAATGTCTAACAAGAAAGTAGATTCAACCATAAATTTGATGATGAGAAGGAAAAACAACATTAGTCTCTACCTTATGTAGGTAGGGGCTAACAAAATGAAGACTTTGTTTTTTATTAGCAGTTAGCATATGTTAATAGAAACTGGAAAAAGTAAGAAATTAAATGTATGTGGTGTTAAGATTTTCAATCTTGGAATATGTAGTGTGTGAAAGATGTTCAAGCAAGTCTTACATAGAAAATTTTGTGCAAATAGCAAAGCAATACAAGCCCCAAGAACATACATACTGAATTTTATCAAGGACTATTTAGTTTTACTAATTTTTATTATTATTAATTTATTTATAGGAAAAGGTATGGATAAACATCAAATCTTTCAACAAATAATGAATACTATTGATCTTAGTACATTATCTTGTACCTATATATTGTTTGCTGCTTCTATGATGCCAATATTGAAATGTATAGAAGAACAAGATTTACTCATTGAAGCATTAACATTGATCTAAATAAGACAATGATCTACATACTATGATAAAAGAAATTTAAAGAGAGAGAGAAAGGGAAGACTAGATAATAGAGGACACAATGTTAAGACATGAACAAAAAAATAGAGAATAAATTAATGACAAGTGAAATGCAAAAAGAGATCATAAAAGGGATTCCATTCTCTATCCAATGATGGAGTCAAAATAGGGATTTTGGATAATACAAATTATTATCTTAAATAAGAAAGAAGAGTAATTAGCAAAAGGAAGAGATTTTGTATAAAAAGCTTTTATTCTTTATGTAAATTTAATAAATAGTCATTATTATTATTATCTTTTTTTAATATTCTAATGAAATATTATAATAAAAACTATTTATAATTTTAAATTAAAAATAAAAATAAAAATCAATATACTCTATAAAAATTTCATGATTTTAATAATCTCAAGTGTACTCTATTAAATTTAATTGATAGTTAGTACGATTTAGGTAGATTTAGACATGTACTATCTAATATGTCATACCTAGACATAACCATATGCCATAGTATAAATAAAAATAAAATACTAGTTAAATTAATCACATTTCCATTAAAATTTTAACATATTAATTTTGAGTTAGTGATTTTAATTTTATTACTATTAAAATTAAGATTAAGGGTAGATAATAATAATATTTTAATGATATTATAAAAAAAAATTATATAATACTTTATTATAAAAATTATATATAATATACTTATTATAATATAAATTTAAATTTAAATTTTAGAATAATATATTAAAATTTTAATAATGTGATTGTTTTGGCTTTTAATATGAATATTTTATGTTAGTTGTTTTAATAATATTACCTAAAAATAACAAAATAAATAAATATCTTATTACATATACCAAAGTTTTCTTTAACTTTGATCTAAACAACATAATCTAAACTTTTTTTAATATTAAGAAATACCTATTATATTAATTTTTTTTTGGACAAAAAAGTCTTATTTTATTTCTGATTAGTGTCTTGATTTTATAGTCAATTAAACCCTTATTTTAATTGAAAAATCTACCTCTTGAATCCTCCATCTTTTTAATTTATTAGATCATGATATTGACAGTTTTTTTTCTAATTGAAACAATGGAAAACATTCTTTAGGAAAAGGCAAACAACAAGTTGCGTACATTTTGACACAATGATCAATAATGAGAAGCCTGCTAATGTGCTGAGTTTTTTTACATCTAGGAACAAAATTAAATAAGTATATGTAGAGGAATCTCTAGAAACTAATAGCCCATCGAATCTCCTTTTGTGGGCAACAAGAAAATGTGAATACACCTAAAAAATCCCCCTAGCACCTAGATTAAAGGGGACTCGCAAGTGAACAAGTGTATAAGAAAAAACATAGATATAGAAGAGTTAAAAATGTAAATAAATTAAAATTAAAATTAAGGCATGCTTGATGCAATCATAATTTTCTTCTTAATTGTCATGTCCTTATCATGATGGGGATATTCATACCTTAGGATAACAATCAGTAAACACTATTGAAGAACTGTGTCTAAGTGAAAATAAAACAACGATGGGATTAATAACAAACAACAGTTAGAATATAGCAATGGAGTGAGCTTGACTAAGCAATGATCTTAAATAAGCAACAATCTCAACTAAGAAAAGTACTAAGTGTTTGGTTAAGGACATGCAATCCTTCAAGAGGTGTGATTGCAAGAAATCAATTATGATAACTAACGATTAACAAAGGGGCATCAATGAAGAGACTGGACCCGTCATAGAAGGACAGCCACTCCAAAAGTCATATATCTTGAGAAGGTTGATAAAATATAAAGCCATGATGGAGAAGAGAGCAAGGGGCATTGAAGGAAATAAAATAAGAGATTCCATCCAGGAAGAAGCTTTGACTTTCATAATTAATAAAGCTAAACTACAAACATATAACTGTTCAAGTCATCGATGCTCTAAATCAAGATATAAATTTGGCAAATTACATTCCTAAATATACTTCATACCTTATTTAGGAGTTCTATGACAAAATAGAGTAAAGTCCTAGTAGGGGACATTACATAAATGGAGCATTAACTAAAATATCAAATTGAAAATACAATGAGATTACGTTCAAGGGGAACCCTTATTACAATTCTTTTCATCATCTTCAGTTTATGTTTCCAAATACGACAAAACATATTTAAAACCTTCATCATTCTGTGATAAATGGATGCAAGTTTGCTGCAAATCTTATCTATCAGAACGGTTTACTATTTTTTTCATGATTATGAATAAGCACAACTCCTTCAAATAAAACTAACTTTAAAAGGTTTCAATGGAAAAAATTGTATGAAAGTTGTGATAAAATATCACACAGGAAAATTACAAATAAAACTAAACTAAAATCTATTTAAAAAGGACAAATTTTATTCAAAATTTAATTTTTCTTCTATATAACTTATATTTATAAAAATAAAAATAATTACTAATAGCTTTTTTCTAAAAATAAATAATTATTAAAAGCTTATTAATATATAATAGATTATAGAAATTTCTTATTATTAATATGATTAATTTTTTATATTATATCTACTATATTAAAATAAAAGTTAATTTTTTTTTAATTTAACTAAACACATATTTAAATAGTTATAATTATATATGTCATATATATCTAATAATAAATATGGAAAAAATGGTACAAAAGTTGTGATAAAATATCAATTAGAAAAAATCTATTAAAAAAGGACAAATTTAATTTAAAATTTATTTTTTCTTCTATAGAACTTCTATATATAAAGATAAAAAGAATTACTAATAGCTTTATTTTAAATAAATAATTATTAAAAACTTATTAATATATAATAGATTATATAAATTTCTTATTATTAATATAATAAATTATTTATATTATATCTATTATATTAAAATAAAAGTTACTAAACACATATTTAAATAGTTATAATTATATATTATATATATTTAATAATAAACATGAAAAAAAATGTTCAAAAGTTGTGATTGAATTAATAAAAACAAAATGAATTATTTGTTGTTAAACTTGAAAATGACCTGAATTAAGAATTTAATATATTACCTTGAAGCCTTTGCCTTTGAGTGCATGTCAAATCTAAGAACCAAAAATGTTTAAAATAAAATAATTCATCTTTATTTGGCAGCTGGGGGCGATTAGCGATTATCATGGTATTCTAGCTGTGGCATTTGGTATAAAATGCAAGTGTCTTCTTATCCTGCTTCCACGTATTGCAGTTTCCTCTAAACCTGGCATGTAATTTTTCATCGAAGTGTCAAAACTGTCGGGTAGACATGTACGCAAAATGTGTAAGTCTCATGATTCCACATTTGGATCATAATTTTTGCTTTTACCGTGTCAACCCACTGCTAGAGGAAAACTGCCATTCCTATTGTTTAAAAGAGTAAGCTCTAATGGTCTATCCTTTACAAGGGCAAGATATGCAGAGATTGTTAGTTTATTTGGAAGAGCACGCACCTGCAAAGTATTTTGCAGTAGAGGTATAAGTCTATAATAAGGCCAACATTTCATTTGCCTTTTTCCTGGGTGTTTTTAAAATGATTTCAATTGCAACCATTTTGTCCATTTTAGCCTTCTTAATTCACTTTGGGTGCAGCCAAAGACAAGATCTACTGAGAACTTTATGTATGTGCTTCTGCTCTTCTTTTAGATTCTAGGTTTTCTTGTTTATATATTATTCCTTTACAGAATTAAAAAAAAGGGAAATAGTGTTCTTTTAATAAATATGGAGTAGTTTAAAGGCTTGCCCAGATTGGCCAAGATGGAATTGTGGCCTTTGTAAATTGGCAATTACACTGGCAATCTTGGACTCACAAGTCCTGGGCTCACACACACAGTTTGTTGCCAGTTGCATCCAGCCAGGTTATAGCCTAAATAAAACTTTTTTTTTAATGTTTAGCTCTTTTTCTCAACAAAAAAGCCATAACGATATTTTATAATTCAACTTTTTAATCTTGATGATGCAATTTCACTATTAGTTACTGGTTCTTTATTCGATGAAGGATCCAGCTACAATCTTATTTGGATTTTAAGTCACCAATTTATTTAATTAATTAATTTCCTGGTTTTCTAGATTTTGTTTTCCTTTTAAATTTTACACATTTTTTACTATAATTGCAATGTATTACATTATGTACTTGAAATGACAATTTAAGATATTCGTAGAAAGAAAAGACTTGGTTCCATTATTTTTCCCAACATTTTTATCAAAATTAAAAATCTTTTTCAATCTAGACAGATTCAATGGATACGATTCAGCTGCAGCGATGTCTTATTGATGATCATGATTCAAGTAACAAGTGTAAGTGTTTGCCAGTTTCTTTTAGTAAATTTATATTACACGCAATATTACAAAAAAATAATTTTCTCGGCTCTAAGAAATGTCAGAGATCGATGAGCTCAAGTAATAAAATGGGGCATATCACAGTTCCACACTGAAATCAAGAGAGACGTGATAGTGTTCATATTGAGAAATTACCACTCTTAACTCACTGGGTACAACATGGTCCACACACAGCAAAGTAATACCAAAACAACTGCACATCCCAACAAACAAGGCCTTGTGCAAATTCTAGATAAATTAAACCAAAGCAATGCCATTAGTCGTAGCAGCCAATCTAAACGTTAATCCAAAAGGGGAAATTCACCTAATATCATTTTACTAAAACTACTTTCGAATAAAACAAAAGGCTGTGATTGTATTAAGCTTGGAATCGATGGAAAGGGTTTTGAATTTTTTAAAAAAAATAGATTTTCCAGCCATAAAACCATTCATATCGCTCCACAACATAGTCCTAACCCAAGTCCCACTAAATCAATATTAATTTATATTCAAAAAACAATAGGAATAGAAAATTTTTGTGTACCTGTGATTTACAGTCCTAAAATAGACATTAAAACAAGCTAAAATTAGCTTACCTCTGCATCAAGAAGGTCAAAACGGGGTGTGAAGAGAGAAGGGTAATGAATAAAAAATAAGAGTTCTGTTATCGCTTTGCACAACTGTAAAAGTAAGTCGCTCTAAACTGTTGTTATTTTACAAATGCAGTTGTTAAAGGCCTTGGGTTTATTGCTTGTCGGATTGGCTTCGAGAACATAGCTGAGCCCTACAGAAAGCAGACGGTGGCCATTCGAGTGGATTCTGATTACTCTGTCTTATTTCAGTGCACCATGAAAGGATATCAAGACACTCTCTATGCTCATTCTCTGCGCCAATTCTACAGAGGATGCAAAATCAGTGCAAGAAAACCCCTTCCAAATCAGATCATTACTTTGACAGGTCATAGTAAGGAGGACCAGAACTAGAACTATGGCTTTTCTATCCACAGCTTTAATATTACAGCTACTCCAGACTACACGCTTGTGAAATCTTCATTCAGAAGAAGGTAGCAGACGAAAAATGTGGTTTGAGGACTATGTGCTGGAAAAAACTTTTGATAAATTTCTTTTTAATATTTTTTAGCAAAAAAGTCAGACACAACAAAACCCAAGAGGGGAGATGGGAAGAAGCTTACATTCAATCATTCAGATTACACCCAAATTACACCCACCCTAAGAATCGTCAAAAATGTATACCCCACCTCCGTCTCCCCTGTTTCTTCCTTTTACAGAAAGAAACAACGGCTACTAATGTCGGAATCGATAATCAGCCTGCCTTGGTAAGCGCTCCGATGTGGGGGCTACTCTAGCAAAAGCATGGGGAGCTAATTAGGTATGTACCCATTTCAATTTACAGTCGAGTTTAGGACTCCAGCGAAAAAATTTGAAATCTCAATAATTGAATTGCTAAGGTCCAAGCCCTTAGCCAATCCTTCAATGACTTTCATTACAAGTCATGAGAATGCACGAAAAAGAGGGACCCCCAACCATCATGGATACTTTTGTTTTGGCTTTGTGCAGAATCTCAGAGATTTAGTAATGGGGATAAATGCATTTGGATTTGACAAAGTAAATCCAAAACAACAATAATTGCAGACCTCTTCTTCCTATTTTTTGGGTTCACAAAACCTTGTGTAATTTCTGGGCATTGAGAATTTGGGCCACTCTTTGCAATAGCATACTAAATCATAAACACCCTGAAAATGATTCAAGCTTCGACAATTCATAGAAATTATTAAATTCATTCGGGGTAAAAAATTATGTTAAAAAATAGGGCCATTACTGAATTAGATGAAATACAGAATTAAAATAGTTTAAGAAACATTCAAATAGTACAGCTTCAAAATACTTCAACTTACCTCTGAGGTGAGGTTTGGAAGAAGATGATCCACTAGAAATTCAGCTTCTGAACCAATGTAAGAATTTGCGATCACAGATGAAATGCAATAGTTTGTCACTGCAAGACCACAAATTGTTTAAGCTTGGGCGAAATGTGTACAGGAAGAGTTCTTTGAGGTGGTTAAATGCAAGGCGGTGATGAGCTGGTAACAGCTGCGAACTTAATTACATTTAATTCATATCTCAGACATCATTTATTGTGCACTGAAGAAATGTTTAAAACATTATAAAAGGCTTTGATTTTTCATTTGCCTCCTCCTTATTGGTTGCCACTATAATTTTTAATTCAAATTCATTTTTATTATAAAAAAACCCTAGCAAAAATGCCGTCAGCCAATGAAAAAAAAGGAAAAAGCAAGGAAAAAATACTTTTAATACAGACATAATCCAAAATCATAAAATATAACATTTAACACGGTTTCCAAAGCAGAGTTTAATATGAACGAGCAACTTGAAAACATTAGTCTCCTGCTTAAGGCAGGGACTAATAATAGGAGAGGTTGGTGTAGAATAATAAAATGAAAGCAGATAGCAAACATGCTTCCTGTGGCATTACAGTTGGTTGAACTTACATTTTTAATTAAGGAATCCAAAAGGTGATACCAAAATTTGGAATTGGTTAAATCTAAATCATACGTAATGTCTTCCACTGTGATTACACACGTCATCATCGGACGTCATGATCAATACGTCATTCTGGCTTCTTCTAACACTTCTCTTTTATGGAATGTTTAAGGGTGCAGCTTTATAGGGGTTTCAGATCTAGTTTTGTAGAGCTGGAGGTTTTATGGAGTCAAAAAAGTGTAAATAATTGATATCTTTTTAGAATTTCTTTTGAAGGGGAGGTCTCATAAAATTGAAAAGGGTTGCTAATAATTGATATATTTTTTTCAAAAGTAGAAATATTTATTTTTAAGGTACAGATTTGAACAAGTCTAAAAAGAAGTAGTCCTACCATTATTATTTATTTAGTTACTTAAATTGAATATACTAAATTAAAAAAACTGATACGATAGAACTTCAACTTTTAAGCATAAACTTCACTACAAAACTTGTAAGACTTCTCACTTCAAAATAATCCTTAAAACCACTCCTCCATGAAACTACACTCTAAATCAGATATAATATTTGTATATCACTTCACTATTTCAATAAAGATTTGGAATGGAATTCTTTTCCCAAATAATTCTGAATGCTCTACAAGACCTTTGTATTATTATTTACAATAACTAAAAGACGATACAATTTATACCTTTTTTTCATCACGGTAGATGATTAAAATCAGTAGCCAATCATAAAGCATTTATTTGGAAACACTCCCCTTCATCTTTGCTTATTCTGCGTCTTTTATTTGTCAATGCAGCCGAAGATTGAGAATGCGAATCTACGTAACACCCGAAGTCAACATTGAGGGGAAAGTTAAGATTCGCTTTGCTACCGCGCATTTTAAACGCCGCACGGTCATATGCCTCTGCCGCAGCCTCCGCCGTACTGAAAGTACCAAGCCAAAATCTCGAGCCTTTCTTATCAGGATTTCTTATCTCTGCAGAGAAACTTCTCCTCGCTTTATTTCGCCTCACTCCTCTGTAATGTTTTTCTTCCTCTTTATTCAGCATCACTGCATCTGCAACTTTTCTGTTTTTAGCTGACAGACTAATTGATTTGCACCCGCTGTTTGCAGTTTCCTGCAATGTTATATTACTATCATTTGACAGATTTTTGTGGCTGCTAACTGTAGAATGCGAGAGAGCATTCAAAGGACAAAGAAGCGGGGAGGATTGGGAGAAAATATCTTCGTGTACTGGAATTGCAGAGCGTTTTTGGTCCTTCTCTAAAATGGCGGCAGTTGCAGTGAGAGATGGAAGTGAAAAGGAGTCATCCTCCCCAAGTAGAAATTGGGAAATTATTTCCAACATGTTCACGGCCTCCGCTGAATTAGACATCGCCTGTGCTTTTTTTTGGTTACTCAGAGAGTCGCCCTTGTTAATGGGAATTTTGATGCCTAACTGTGAAGTCTACAGAGTTTTAAAGGCAGGAAGAGGTAATGACGATAATTCGTCTAAGCTTTGTTTTAATTAAATTGTACAACTTTTACTATATGGCAAATCATATAGTAATTAAATTGTACAGCGTAGGTAGGCAACCAAATAGCAAATCATATATGTTGGTGATGACATAGGCACATCCGTAAGAGCTACGTATTAGAAAGGTTGTTCAAATCTGATTTTATATTAAAAAGGAAAAGCAAAGGTCTTTTATAGTTTATAATATCACTAGTATGTTTTTGGGTCTATATATGGTGACAGCAATATGATGATAAAAATAAATAAATGAATAATTGTGATTAAATTTTCTATTCAGTTTTCCCATATAAACTTTACACATAGTAAATATTAAAGAAAGGAAGTGTTTTAACTTATTCAAGGTTATTCTGCTGTTAAACTCTTCGTACTTGCTTAGACTAGTGCCATTAATGTGCTATTAATGTGCCTCTAGTCCCTTTGTTCCGGGGGTCAGCACCCTCTTGCTGCTTTTTCTATCAAAAACTTATTCAAGGTTATTTTATTTTAATTAATATTTATTTTATTTAAAAATAATAATAATTTTTTAAATATTTTATTTAATTTTATTTATTAAATGAAAACATAATATTTAATTAACATACTTATTTTTAGAAGAATATGAGTAAATAATGTTTCAAGATTTCATATTTGTTAACTATTCCACTTAAAAATATATATTTTGATATTGTAATTTATTTTAAATTATCATTAAGACTACATCATCATCATCATCATCATATTTATTTTATTAATTTTTTATTTTTCTGATGTAGGATACTTTTAATCTCTTATAATTAATAATATTATTTCTTATGTCAAAGGACACTTGGTGTTGTGGTACAAATATGTTGTAAGCATCTAAAAGAAATGATTGTCTAGTATCACGTATTCGTAGTTAGTATGTTATAGTTTTGAAGAATGAATAAACTTTATCATCAATGATTAATATATTTAATATATTTTTAAATATAGAAATGTTAGCTTTGAACCTTACCAAGCCTAGCAATAGAAACAACTCTAGACCACTAATTGCAATCATGTGGCATATAGGAGAAGTTTAAACAACCTAGACCCAAAGAAATCACTTAAGGGTTCACGTGAAATGACCCTACCTATGTATCACTTTTAAGGATTAAAAAATCTATGTTTCACACAAGATTAATACACCTATCATCATTGCTCCATTAAACCAATATTAATGAAATGTTGATCCTTTTTTTTTTTACTTTGAATCATTGAATAATACCAACACAAAATTTTCATATTTATATAAGTAATCGTGTTTATGCCTTCATATGAAGCTAACTATTTAATGAAAGAATTTTATGCAATGCTAAAGTTTTAAGTCAAAAGAAAATTGGAGTCTTAGGTGTCAATAAAGAAAAAATATAAATTAATATTTATTTTACATCAAGTTCTCATACCAAGAGAAAAATAAAGGGGAAATATTTAGGTTTTGTTTCTTTTCTAGTAGGAAAATTACCATGGTTAAAAAATCTCTACATATGCCCAAATCACAATTATCATTCAAAGCAATATTACAAGATTTGGCTATGGAGATAGCCACCCAAGATCTAGGACTAATGAAAATAAAAATAAAAATAGAAGATCAATATGAGAAGAATAAATTATATTTCTATAAAATATTGTAAATAGAATGACCATATGTAATGGAATGGTTAATATAACAAAGTAAAACCCTTGGTTATATAGGAAAATATAAGACATGGATAATATAATATTATTACAATTGTCTTAATTTTACGATATTAGACATAGAGCTAAAAATTGGGTTAAAATGGCTATGAATAGGGAGTTTACAATAGTATGGTTATAGAGTGACTCTCTTAACATTATCAACTATCTTATTAGCAAAGTGACCCCTAGTTGGAAAATTAAATCTTTGATTAAAGACAACATCTAAATGCTAAATATGTTTGATTAGTATAAGGTCACCCATGGGTGTTGAGAGGGTAATCATGTGGCTAACGGATTGGCCAATTTGGGGGTTAATTATTAGTACATGATGAATTGGGTATTAATTGACAATATCCTTATTGAGATTCTTGTGGGGATTTCTATTTATTGAATGTTGTCTTGCAAATAATGATTTTATACATGTGAAATAGAGTTTTTATATGGCTCTCTTTTAGTACATTGTATCTGGCTATGCTAGAGTTTTTTACCCTAGTTTTGGGTATTGGGTGCCCTATTTCTCTATTTGTAGGCTATTCACATAACATTATCAGAATGAGGGGCTGATAGAAACAAACTTGAGCCCATTGTTTATGATAAATGGTTGAACATTCACTTGATCTGAAGTGAGCTCTTTGTTGGAGGTCTTAATGGTTACATGAAAAGGCTACATGACACAGATTCTTAGGTAACTGAAGCTTTTGTTGAAGGGTGTAATGAGATGATTTTTAAGGCATATGTTTTAGAGCTTTAAATTAATGAGGAATTAATTTAAAAGGTTTCTAATATGTTGGTGGAGGGAAGAAAGTTTTATAGAGATGAGAATTGTGCAAATGAAGCAGTGAAAAATTTGTTCTAGCCTGGAGAGAGAGAAAAATTTAAAAGGACAACATATGTGGGATATGACATATCTTCTCTTAAAGATACATAGATAGATGTGATCAAGGTCATTATCTAGTATGTAACCCTAGATGGAAAGTTATGTAGTCTCTTCAATTATCATTGTGTGATTCTCAATCACTTTAGGCATAATAAATGCATCTCAAATCTCTTTTATTTATTTTCTTCTTTGTGCTATAGTTTTCAAGTCCATACAAAAACCCCTACTTCCTTGGTCCTTCATGAGAGTCTAATTTTACATATAATGGATCATACTTAGGATTCATATGTTCAAAAATACCCTACCCCTAAAATGGGCATTAAATTTAAGAGGATTATTAGGGTTCATTATGGGTATTCCTTGTTTGACTAGGAAGAAGGTTTTTTTTAATGATGAGAAGGTTTTTCATTTGTATAACTATAAATTCCCTTTGACTACCTCCCCTACCCATAAGAAAAAAATTTCACTAATGATGAGGACTCGGGCTATACCCCTTCAGATGGTTTTGTACCTAACTCTTTGTATCCTAGTGTTGGTGGCAAAGGAGAAGGTAAAGCCAAATTGTCTATGTTTACTAGAGTCAAAGGAAAACTTTGTTCTAGGTCCCTTTCAGCTGAGGGTGGTAGGAAATCTTTTCGTAATAATAAATCTAAACTGAATCCCTAAAATGATGTGGTGTCCATTTCCCCTATGTCCCAACATCTATGTATGGGGGATTTGGACATGGGGATTCATGTTGATATTCTTGTTGATGTGAAGATGGATACTCTGGTTGAGAAGGGTTTGTTGGTCTATGAAAATTCAAATATAAATAAAAAATTTAAAGATATGATGGATAGCCAAAATAATTTGTTCTTATGGATTGTTGTAGAAATTAACACACTGAATGATAAAGTTACTTTGTCTCCCTCGAGCCAATGTCTAGATAAGATCATGGGTAGTAACTAGGCTCTAGCTAAAAGCATAAAAGATCTTAAGGATGACCATAAGCTTCATATCTAGAAGCTAGAGGATTTCAGGAATGTGATTCGGGATAAGTTGAGAGAAATTATTGCTATGAGTAAAATGACCATGGGAAATACTACTAAGGGCCTTAGAAACTTAATGAATAGGTGGAATATTTACATGTTGTATATCAAGGGACCTTGATTTCCCCTTCTATCAGTGTCAAATAGGTCAAGAAATCTCATACTGAGGATAGGGGTGTGGCTAAGAAGGAAAAGTCTCTTGCTAAGGACAAAGGTGTGATCAAGAAGGAGAAAGTGATGGTAGAGTAAAGATAAGGAGATCACTCCTATTGATGACATGGTCAATAAGGTAAATAGTATTAATGAATAAATTATGCAGAAGTGTGACAGTGTGCTAAATGATCTCTGAGTTTTTTGGTGCATTGTTCCCTATTTTATTCTTTTTGTTAGTTGTTATTTAGCATATGGTTAGCATTCGAATCTTTTAGCTAGACTCTTTCTTTTTGATAGGGTTTTTGGTCCATTCAAAATCAATTTTCCTGTAATCCAAAACTAAGTCTCCTTCACTAGTTTGAATTTTTTGACAACTCGCCATGGTTAGCCACAACTTTATGCCAAATTCCCATTCCCCACAATTAGTTACTTCTTTATGCCTATCCATTAGCAATACTAATATCCATGTTACTCTCAATAATATCTTGAAGTGGAGATAGTATTTTCTTTCATCTAATTTATATTATTAAAAATTCACCTCCAAATCCATCTTCTAACTACTTTGAAGAGGTGTCAATACATTTTATACAAGAGAGTCTCTAAGATCAAGGCTTTATAATGGGCACTTAAATAAAAAAATCAATAAGATAGATTCCAACATGACTAATATATTAGCAACTTGGACAACTTTACTACTTCTCTCTCTTCCATAATATTTTCATAAAAATATGTTATTATCAACTTAATGGTCAACTTAATGACAAGGATGAGGAAGAAACTTAGGGCAATGAGAAAGAAGGCTGGCAGAAAGAACTCCATTGTCTCTCAAAGGATTGGGAGACTATTTCAAAATTAAATGATAGTTAATTTACTTCTCTTTAGACTCAGCTACTAAGATGATATGATTATTGATACTTCGATTAAAATTTACATCTATTTTATTTTTCATTGCGCTTTCTTTAGTATGAACTAGGACTCTATGATACTTGCTATTAGGTAGAAGACATTTTATTGCTTCTTTACTCTAATGATGACAAAAAATAGTATAGATGATATGGATAGTGATGTTAGCTTAGGGGAAGTTGATAGTTTGAATCTGTTGTTTTTAATTCATTTTTCGTAGTGTTGGGTTTTGGTGGCTTTCAGTTGTAATGGCCCGAAGCGTGGTCCTTTCTTTTGTGCTGTAATGTGAATGTTGTTATCTAGGTTCATGGCCCTCTCCCTATCATCTTAATCAAGGACTTAATGAACAATATGATGCCTTTCCACTCAAAAATTGGAAAGGTCATGAAAAACAAAAGGCTATTAGAAGTCTCCAAGACACCAATGCTATGTAGGGTGGCGATTAGATTATATGTTTTACTTATTTTTTGTTTTATCATTTTCTACTATTTCTAGACTACAAATTCTATATCTTATTGAAATACATTTTGCTGAACTTCTATTTTTTAGTAGGTAGAAGATCTTTCAACCCTATTTTTATTTGATTAAAAAAATATTTATCTAATGACAATATTTTTTCATCACCTTAAGGATTATCCATAACAAACCTGAATTATCTGCTAAAAAACCATAACCTCAATTTAAAATGTTGATATTACATAATGAAAAATTAAATAATATGTTGTCACTCAGAGTTTGCTAAACAATCACAATTGACAGGTGGTGTTTCCAAAGAATTAATTAGTGGAAAACTAGTTAATAATAATGGATTTCGAAGATTCACCGATTACGTATGTGCCCATGTCACTCAACATATATAACTATACCGATTACGTATGTGCCCATGTCACTCCTCAACATATATAACTATACCAATTACGCATGTGCCATGTCACTCCCCAACACATATTATTCATCTACCGTGATGAAAAAAATAAAAAATATTTGTTTTTCAATTGTTGATAATTATGATAATACAAAGGTCTTGCAGAGCTTTCAAAATTATTGTGAATAGAATCTCATTCCGAACTTTAATTAAACAATAATAAAGTGACGCATAAAACATTGCACCTGGTTTAAACATTTGATAAGTTTGTCTTCATCAAGTTTAAAATATAAAAAAAGACTATTGGAAGAAGAAAGAGTGACATATTAATCATGACGTCGGATGGTGACGTATGAATGCAGCGGAAGTCATTACATATTCTTTAGTTCTAACCAATAAGCATTTTTATTTTGAATTGCTTAATTAAAAAAAATGAAAGTTCCACGAATCGTAAAGCGATAGAAGTATGTTTAATAGCTGCTTTCATTTTATTACTCTAGACCGACTTCTAATCCCCATGTTTTTATAACAATATATGTTTCTTATTAATAGACAACATATAAGGTTCTTTGAGCATGTCGAGTACAATAAGAAATGTACAAATGAGTGGTTAAAATAATGTGGGGAAGGTGCTCTATAAAATATTTTATATTTTGTAATTGAACAATAACAATATATGTTTTTTATTTATAGAAAATACATAAGGTTCTTTGAACATGTGAAATATGATAAGAAATGTACAAATGGGTGGTTAAAATAATGTGGGGAAGGTGCTATATAAAATATTTTATATTTTGTAATTGAATAATATTTTTTTTGCGGGAAGAAGTTGGTTTTGATATGTTAAATATATTTAATACATGGGTGATAAATGAAGAATAATTATTTAGCTAGTATGTAGTTAATTAATTTATTTAAAGAATATATGTAGTATTTTTTACTGATTATAAATTATATCTAATATTTAAAAACATGTAAATGTATAAAGTACATGTTATATTACAAGTTGTTTGAGGTGGAAAAGTGACAACCATAGAAGTACTTAGCATTTATTGCTAATGTGTTGGGCGTATTTCTTATTTGTACTCAGAGTATTTTTATTGGTCATTCACTTGATCATCTTGTACTTATCTATTGTGAATTCAATTGGGATATTGGCATAGGTTGCTTGTTATAGAGATATTGAGTAGTAGAATGGAGTGGGCTCTCGCTTATTTGTAGGTCAATCTCATGGGGATACTTAAAAAAATGGAATTATTAGGAAAAGTTATCTTGTACATCTTACATAATGCTTATAATGTAAAATTAATATATATGTGGAGCACTTAGAAATAATAAGGATGTCTAAAGCACATGGGTTATATATTCTTAGGGACACTTCCTTTTTATAGATAAATACTTTTGACTACAATATAAACAAGAAGAGAGCATCAAAAGGATGTTGAAACATTGTAAATCAAGAAAGACAACAATAACATAAAATCAGAGACCTCAATGAAAATAGGCATTGTTAGCACCTCTAAAAAATTTCGTGGCTATAGCTTTTTCCCCTAGTCTCTGTAGTTATTTTCAGGTCTCTGGCATGAACCCTAAGCTTGGAAAATTCAAAAACTACCCGTTGCATATAAAAACCCTAATTACCCTTGGCCCTGTTCTAATTTTATGTTACCTTTTTTGGTTACTTAAAACCCAAATTCTGCGTGTGCTTAAATGTTTTGGCCACTTTGCGTGTCATTTCCCTAAGTTTAATGCCGGCCCCTTTAATTTTTCCTAAGTCTTTCAGCATTTATTTTCCTAATGTTCCCAGCTGCATTATTTTTCCCTAAGTTTACCCTGCAGAAAATGAGTGGTTGTCGTTGCACCGCAAACTTCCTGCTATCAGAGTTTCTGACTTGCGCCTTAGCGACAACGTGCCACCTGTCCCGATGGGCCCATTTCCTAAACCTTCAAAGGGGAGTTAAAGGATGAAAAAAATCTACGGCTGTCGCTACACTGCTATGGTAAGATGCCTGATCTTTAGAGTCATGCCTTAGTGACAGCCGTCTGATGCGATGGTAAGCATATATCAGGTGGGTCCTAATTGCCATGTAGGCACAAATGGCGGCCTATGATTGATCCATGTATTATTACAGTGGCAGCTGTTAGTGGGACCTAGTTTTCGAGTGCGTCAGAGGGTCCTGACATTGTCAGAAAATCAACGACGGGTGTATGATCTTATCGAATGTGTCAGAGGCTTGAGATTATGTGACAACCATTCATTCTCTTGGGTGACATAGTCTTCTGTTTCAAGCGGGTCCATCTGCTAGGTGGTGTAGAGTTGTTCAAATTCTATTGGTCGACGTGGATGATAAAGCAACGTGGGGTCATTGTTAGAGAGATTAGTGACGGGGACAAAATCTACAATTGGCATAAGTTCTCATGGGTTGTGTCAGAGCCATGAGATCTTATGCTCGCCGTCCATTTTCAAAGGCTTAGGCAGGTGGGTCCTGTGTCAGTGATGACCGAGCAGCGGCAGTGATTGGTTTGTTTACAAGTGGCAAAAGTGGGCCCGGGCGGGGGTCTAGGATTTGGCAGTGCGGATAAAATGTTTGGCGGCCCCGAAAATTTTTCAATAGGCTGGCTTGTTCGCAAAGAAAGATGGTAGTTCTCTAAGTGTTTTAGCGGTTTAGTGAACAAGCGTTCACGTAATTGCTTAACTATCTGGTGGTAGTATAAAGTATTATATGAATGGTTGATTCCCTTCAGTCGCTAGTTCTCTAAATGTGACTGAGGTCATATTAAAAGGTTAAGTCATAAAGACCGCGAAACATGAAGATCTAACGGTTGCGATATAAAGTTGGCCCAGATTTAAATTATGACTGCCGATTCACTGTTGGCACTCGAAGGTGACCATTGTTTTTCAAATTTGAAATTTCGAGGGGTTTCTGAGTGACAAAAAGGACCAGAATTGAATTTTTTCACAGCCAGATTTATTTTTTTTGATGGTGCTTGCTGTCGCAGTGTGGTCCAAGGTGTTCCATGACCATTTGCAGGGGTTTGTACTGTGTGGTTTTGTGCTCAAGGCATGCTGTAGGTGGCCGAACAACTTGACATTTTGGATGTTTTTATGGTTCTTAGTACCTTCTTAGTGAGAATTTATCATGATTGAGGATCAATCTGGGATTTTCTTTCTCTTGGTCACTCCGGTTTCTTCCCTTGTAATAAATTTGTGACCGTTTCTAGTGGGTTTAGTGGGTGAAACCCTAACCCTAGTCATTTGTAGCTTGTTGCAACCTGTTTTGGGTTTCCAGGATGACTAGGGGGTATATATTGCAGCATTTTTTATTTTGTAAGGGTTGTTGTTGACGGTAATATACTGAGCAAGGAGACTCTAGATTTTGGATCTATTTCTTTGGCATTTTGCTGTCTTGATATTGTATTGATTCTAAAGATTAATGAGAATACACTTGAATTCCTCTCTCAAATATCTGATTGTCTTCTTTTTCTGATTATGGATTCATATATGTTAAGATCACAAAATGGATTAGCATATGGTAAACAAAGAGTATTGTGAGATCAGCTTGGAGTTCCTAACAAAGTTAGGATTAAAGCCTTTAGGGTGATTTTAGTGAGTTCATTGTTAGATTGGAATTTGATGATCATGTTTGGGAGTGAGGGGAGTAATAGGAAAAGCACTTACTCTGAGTTCATTTGTGTTTGAGCTAAGGTTTGGTTGATATATGCTATTAGGTGACTCTATGCCTTGGTTAAGGCATTGATCCCTTCTCTGGATGCAGTCCATCATCATCAATCACACACACATTCAAATGATCAAATCCTTAAATTAGTTAGTAAAGAGTATATTGGTATAAAATTTTGTGATTCCTTTGAAGAAGTGAGTCAAGGGTATACCTGCCTGAGCATTAGAGCTCAAAGTGTAGGAGGATCTCTTTTGATCCTTGTTAATTGGCCCTCTTCCTTGTAGACTTTGGAGTGGTGATAGAGTCAAATTTTTATTAAAGTTATCCATCAAAGTATAAATCTACAAGTTGAAAATCACAGGGAACTCCCAGCAAAATGGCAACTCTACTAGGGAGAGTCTAGAGATAAAAGTTTTCAAAGTGCAGTCTTATTTTCCTGTTATATTTGGTTAAGATTTCCTATCTAGGTGGGTGGCGACTCAAAAAGGTTAGAACTAGTGCTATAAACTACAAAAGATGGACAAAAGGAGGAATACTAGGTCCTTTGTCAGAAAAAATGTGGAGGTCACTCTAGAACAATTGCCTAGACAGGAGAAGAAGAGTTGGATTAGAAGAAATGGTGAGTCTACTAGTGCTCCCATAAGAGAACAAAGAAATACCAGAGGAAGAGCACCACATGTTTCCTCAAGTGAGGAAGGTTCACAAGATAGAGTTTCTAGATCATATGGTGGTCACTCTGAAGATAGGTTTTATGATACCCCAGAGGCTGTATTTCAAGACAAGGGTTCATTTCCTGCAGGTTAGGATGAACAAGCAAGAGAGATGGGTTTGGGGATTGATTTAGATCTTGACAAAGATAATTTTAGGAGGGAGCCCATGAGACCAAGGCAAGTGCATTTCTCATATTAGCATCCTACTGATGTGGAAGTGTCATCAAGCTATGAAGACAACATGAAAGATCCACATGACCTAAATGCACTTAGGTTGCAGTTGGTAGAGCAGGATGCCATACATAAGAGGTTACAAGAGGAGTGAGAGGCTGAGAAGGTGAATGCTCTAATAGAAAGACAGTCTCTCCTTAGAAAAATTAATGAAATGAAGGAAAGAAACACGATGCTTGCTTCTGCTCCTAGGGTGTTGCAGCATGATGGTTTTGGTGATCTTGAAGCTCTAAGAAGTGAGCAGGAACACTTGTTGCAAGACCATGAGTTTGATGAAGAAGGCCCCGTGATCAGGCCAGTGCAAAGTTATGCTCCTTTTCCTAAGGATAAGAATGGACATGAGATCACTAGGCCTACTGTGGTTATTAATGAAAAAGGAAAGTAGAAGATGTTGGGTGTCCAAGCAAGCAAACTACTGACAATACCAAGGATCCCACCACCTAAATCAAATAGGGAGATAGAGATAGAAAGAAAAAGAAGAGAGGATGAAGCTCTTACTCAAGAGTTGGAAAGAGCTAAAGTTGATGCTGCTATTGCAGAAAAGAGAAGAAAGATCCAGTTCTTGAAGGCTTCATCTGCAAATGCTCTTGGTCCATCTGCTACTAAACTAGGTATGCCATCTATGACTACTACTATTCCACTTAGTAATGCTACTAGTTCAATTCCTTCTTCATCTACTAGGATAGATGTTGATCCTAGGCAGTAGTCAAATGCACAAGTAGATGGAAATGTAAATGCAAATGTTGATCCTAGGGTTAACACTAGTTCAAGTTTTCAAAGAAGACCTATGCAACTAGAAGGCTATAGGAAAATTAGTTTTGATGGGATACCAGGCTACCCAAATGGTTTTCCAAATGATATAAGAGATAAGGTACCTAAGTTTGTTGGTAATAATGCTATTAGTTGTGAAGAGCATCTTAGGTTGTTTGTTGATATGCTTAATGATTACGAGGTAGAGCATGAGGATGTAGTCATGAAATTGTTTGTTCAATCTCTAATGGAGGATGCTAGAGATTGGTTTAAGAGACTTCCTAACAGATGTATTGATACTTGGGATTCTTTTGAGAGATGTTTCAAAGAGAATTATGGTGATAGGCCTAATGCTAGTTTCATGTTGAATGAATTCAATACCATAAGGAAAAATCAGAATGAGTCTGCAGCTGAATTCAACATGAGATTTCAGAAGGGTATGCATAAGTTATTCTAAGTTATGCGGTTAGATGATAATGTCTGTCTAACTACATACTTCAATGCATTTGATGGAAAGATGGGATACTTGTTGAGGGAAAAAGAACCAAGAAATCTTAGAGATTCTTTTAGGATTGCTATCAATATTGAGAATAATATGAAGATATCAGGGAGGTTGGGTGGGAAGAGAGATGACCCTAAGTTGTTTGGGGACAAGAAATATAAAAAAGAAAATGATAGGAATGTTGGAACTAGGAGGCAAGAAGAAGATAAATTGGATAAGGTGCTCAATGCATTGAAGGATTTGAAGGCACCTGCAAATAGGAACATTAGTGCTCCTACCAATGAAAGACCTCAATTCAACAACAATTTCAATAAGCATAATAGATTGCAAAACTATCCTTACAACACCCAATGGAAGGATGGCAAGCCTATTGTCCCTGCTGCAAGAAATAAAAATGATAGAGGTGTCCCTGACCCTCTACAAAAAGCTTCAATAAATGTCATGGAGGACATACCTTGGTGTGTTGCATGCCAGTCCCCTCATTCTGCAGAGCATTGTGTGGTTGCACATTCTATGGCTGCAAATCAAGATTATGGCAGTGAGGAGATAGATCAAGAAGAAGATCAAGATGATGTTGGATGCAATAGGGCTACTTCATATCTAGGATATGAAGATGATTCTAATTTTGATGAAGAGGTAGATGTAAATGTGAAGAGACACAATCAGGCCCTTTTTCATGAAGAAGTTTTTTTTGATGGTGAAGACATTGATGAGAAGACTTGTAACATGAACTCTTCTTCTGAGCCAGTAAATTTAAGAAGACCTTCTAGAGAAGAGATGGATAGGATTACTACAGAAATGATTGCCCAAGTGCAAACTAGAGGCATGGTGGGAAGGAATACAAATGTAAAAGTTGCAAGAATGTTTATAAAGAGTACCAACTCTGGAGAGCTTAATGAGAACAAATCAAAAGGTGATTGTTGGTTGTGAATTATTCCCTTTGATCTTCAACTTGCAGATTTACACTTTGATGGATAATTCAAATAAAATCCTGACTCTATCACCACTCCAAAGTCCACAAGGAAGAGGACCAACTGACAAGGATCAAAGGATCCTTCTTCACTTTGAGCTTCAGTGCTTAGGCGGGTGTACCCTTGACTCACTTCTTCAAAGGAGTCTCAAAATGGTGTACACAATGCTCAACACAAGTCTACAAAAGGTTTATCAAATGAATGTTTATGTTTGTGTGGTTGTTAACCATGACTTCAAGAGAAAAGACCAGTGCCTTATCCCAGGGCTCAGAGTCACCCAACTGTATACCTCAACTGAATATCTTAAATCAAACACAATGGAAACCAGAGTAAGTGCTTTGCCTATTACCCCTTTCCCTCAAACACGAGGACATCAAATTCTATACCTGGTTGTAAACTCACTGAATCCACCTAAAAGACTTTAATCCTAACTTTGTTAGAAACTCAGAGATGAATTCAAAATACTCTTTGTTTACCATACATTAACACACTTTGTGATATTAACATATATGAGCTCAGAGCCAAGCAAGAAGACATACACAAGATGCAAGATTGGGATTCAATGGTGTTTTCATTAACAAATCCAGAATCAGCATACAATTAGAATAACACCAAGACCAGAGAAAATCACAAAACCATACCTCTATCAGTATAATACAGTCAACAACCTGGGACCAAAAGCAATAAGATTTTGGAACCCCTTCAAAATAAAAAATTCTCTAACTTATACCACTAACTACCTTGGGATCCTCAAGATCGGATGCAACAAGCTTCAGACAGCTAGGGCTAAGGTCTCAACCACCCGACATGCCAAAATTTACAACAAAATTTATTACAAAGGCAGGAAACCAAGCAGTCTAGAGAAAGAAAAACTCAAATAGATCTGCAATCATGAAAATCTGCGAGCCAGGATAGAGAACTAGGAGCTGCCATGAAAATCAGTCAAATCGGCCACCTACAAACACCTCTCAAGCCAAGAGTGTAATCATTCCTCATGGTACAAATCCCCTTGCAAACAACCGCCAAGAACCCTAGACCACACTACAAATTGCTTCTCACCAAACAGGGTCACTTCTACATTCAATTCCATAAAAATATGGTACCCTCTGTCACTGGAAAAAAAAACTTCAAACTGCAACGGCTACATGCATTTTGCGGGCTCTAAAATCTTCAACTATTTCCCCCAGTCGTGCAACCACACATCCACAACACACCGCCATAGGAAACAGGTCCCTAATTTACATGGTTGCATGATCGCAAGACACCAAACTAACCCTTGCGGTCATGCGACCGCGGTCTCCAAGCCACAGTCAATCGGTCTCTACAAAGCCCTCGGCCACTTTACCATCACAGGCCCGCAACCGCGACAAACAGATGGTTAGTTGCATGATCACATAGCCTAGGGACGGGCTATGCGAACATGCAACAACCTGCAGATCTCAATCCTACTGCAACCGCCATGAACACGTGGTACCCTATCGCATGATCGCATAACCCAGAAGTGGGCTATGCAAACATGTGACAGCTCGCTACATTAACCGCCACCGGTTAACACCACCGCAGGAAAACTGCCACTTCCACCGCCAGTGCATCCAGAAAATGCCCCACCAGACTTAGCGAATTAGCGATAAAGGACCTTCGCCAATTCGCTAAAAATTTTCATGCCTTCGCTAAGCACTTAGCGACTTCCCGACTGTCGCTCGTGCAATCGCTAGACAAACTAGTGAATCCTCCTATCTTTTAGCGAATGCGCGATAAGACCATAATTTTATCGGCACCGCCAACTCTTTTTGTCGGGACCACCAAAACCAAGACCCCACCTGGGCCCGCGTGATGCCATGTGTCACATCAGTACATGCTACAACTGCTGAGATACCCAAGCCTAGGCCCACGTTTCAAAATCACCTTCCTACCAACATGGACCAACCAGAAACTACCACGACAACACCCTCCACCGAGAGCCATCACCACAACCGGCAGCATAACCGCCAGGAAAATCACAACCGCACCGCATCGCCATGGACACGTGTCGGATGATCGCATGATTGCATAGCCAAAGAATGGGCTATGCGATCATGTGACAGCCAATCAAAGGCTCCCACATGTCACCAAACTGCAACCAGCACCGAACTGTAACCACCCGCTATCCACATCAGACGGTGGGCACATGATCGCATGGGTAAGGAATATTCCATGCAATCATATGCCAACCGTAGATCTTTGATCTCTGATACTGGGCCCCGCTGTGCCTTCAAAAAATCAAGTCCCACCACCATCGCACTTGCACACTTAGCAAAGAAGACCTTCAGGCAGCTGAAAAGGATCGGGACCCACATGGCCACGTGGCAAGCGGTCGCACGATCGCATGTAAGAAAGATCTGACATGCAGCGATGTGATAGCCAATAGGGAAGAAGCCAGACCCACCACACGGTCAGACATGCGTAGTTAAGACAAAGAACAAGGAGAGCTGACAGAAAAGAAGACAGGCAAGGTCGAAAATACACAAAGTTTTCAACATGACACAAAGGAAAACAAAGAAGTTGAAAACAACATGGGCTTTTATGCAGGCCAAAAAGGTTGAAAACAACATGCATTTTTGAAAACACAGTATGTTTTCGACACTGTGGTTGAAATTTAAAATGCTTCCCACGGACCCTAGGATTCAAAAATCTTTCTGGGTTTTGCGGATTAGGAGATGCAGTTTGAACCAGGGCCAGGTGACAACATAAACTACCAGGGGCAGGACACACATACCATGAAACACTAAATATTTTCATCACAAGTCAAGATTGAGATTGTAGGCACGGCAGGACAACAAAACAAAAACATTGCAGGGAATAGGCCAATTACAAAGGAGTTTGCAATGACAAAAAATTGACCTAACAGTGATCACATGGTGAAATTCAAGAATGTAAAAGGAAAGAATTGTGAGCCTAAGGGAGTTGGAGTTGAAAGATTTTCTAATGAGATTGAGAAGCCAGTTAACACAAAGGCTAAAATTGAAAAAGTGAGGGTGGTCAATACACCTAATATATCAAACAAACAAAGAGATACTAGGGCAGTGCAGATTGAGATTCCTCCCTCTGCTCCTGTTGATATGTTATCTGTATTGTCCCAAATTACAGTTAAGGTTCCATTGTCAGAATTGTTGAGGATCCTTGAACACAAAGACAGAGCTATTGCATGGGTAGATAATGTTCATAACAATGGTGTTGCATGCAATGGATCTCAGGATAAAGATTTGAAAGGTGTTGCTACTTAGGGAATTGTATCTCAAATTCCTCCTATATATTTGGACAGTTCTATCAATGCCAGCCTTGAAAATATTGATCCATTCTTTTTAAGTGTCCTTGTGAATGGAATGAAATTAAGAAATTGTATGATTGATAGTGGTGCCTCTAATACTGTTATGCCTTTCAAAATTATGGAGAAGTTGGGCCTTAAAGTTGATATAGTTCAAGGCAGATGTTGTGCAATGGATTAGAGGGAGGTACCAGTTATTGGGACTATCAATGCAATGCCATATATGCTGGCAGCATATCCAGAGAAAGAGTTAACAATGAGTGTTTTGGTGGTGGACATCCCTCCTCATTATGGGATGCTACTATCTAGAAGGTGGAGTGCTGCCATGGGTGGAAGTTTACAGTGTGATCTGTCCTATGCCACTTTCAAGATTGATGACTAGTTTGTCAAGATTGACGGAGATCCAAGAGTATGCCACATGATTGAGAGAAATATTGACAATGAGACTACATGTTTTGTGGATACTGATATTAATATTTTTAGGGCAGAGATCCCTGTACTTGAGAAGGAACCTATTTTGTCACCCATCTCTATTGAGGTGAGTGTTGATTCTATGAAGGGTGATTTGTGGGTAATGTTCTTTGATGGTGCAAATTGCAAAGATGGACCAGGAGTAGGTATTTTACTTATTTCTCCTAATGGAAACACCTAAAAATTTTCTTTCACATTGAATTTCTTTTGTACCAACAATATAGCAGAATATGAGGCATTGTTGTTAGGGCTAAGGTTGGCACAAAAGCATGGAATAGAATGCATAAGAGTTATTAGAGATTCTAAATTGGTGGTGTCTCAAGTCAGGTTAGTATATGCTTCCAAGAACAAAAGGTTAAAACAATATAGGAATGCAGTTTGGGACTTGATTGAATGTTTTGATGCCTTCAATATTGAATGGAAGGATAGGAGTAATAATAAGATGGCTGAATTGTTAGCCAATATAGTAATCAATCCCACTGATATTACATTTTATGGTATCTCTAAAGTTGAAGTTCAGGCTAGGCCTAGTATACCAGACAATATTGAAAATTGGCAAGTTTTTGATGATGATAATGATATCTTGAAGTTTATGAATTGTGAAGATCAGTATCATGGTCAGGAATTTGATTGTTCAGCCTTGGTTGAGTCAATAAAAGAAAGGGAGGTTATCTTAGGCAATGAAGTTATTCAGCTTAGAACTAACAAGGTGCCCAAGGGGCTTGTTGTTTTGGAGACTATCTTTGATAACTAGGATAGAGTTCAAAAGAATATCAAAAGAGGTCATGCTGATCTAGAGGAGATAAATCTTGGAACACATGAGGCACCTAAGAGGGTGTACATTGGTAGAGATATATCTCAAAAGGTAAAGAAATCTTTGATTGAATTACTAAGAAAATTGAGGCATGTTTTTGCATGGTCATATGATGACCTAAAGGCTTATAGAGAAGATTTGTTTCAGCATATTATTCCTTTGAAAGAAGATGCCAAGCCTTTCTGACAAAAACAAAGGCCTATAAATCCTACTTTGGCATCTAAGATGCAAGAAGAATTAATGAAGCTGAGAGATGCTGGAATTATCAAGCCCATAAGGCACTCTTCTTGGGTGTCAAACCTTGTTCCTGTGAGAAAGAAAAATGGTGAGATTAGGCTTTGTGTGGACTTCAGGAATTTGAACATCAGCTCATTAAAGGATAACTATTGTCTGCCCAATATGGAAGCTATGTTGTAGAGGGTAACCAGATCAGAATTGATGTCTATGATGGATTGTTTCTCTGGTTACAATCAGGTGATTGTAAAAGAATCAGAACAATTTAAGACAACTTTCACAACACCTTGGGGGACATATGTTTATGTGAGAATGCCTTTTTATCTCACAAATGCTGGTGCTACTTTTCAGAGGGTAATGGATGTTGCCTTTCAGATTTCATTAATGATTTCCTTGTTGTATATCAAGATGATTTAACTGCCTATTCCAAGAAAGAAGAAGATCATTGTACTCATTTAGAAAAAATATTTGTGAGGGCTTTGGAATATGGCATTTCATTAAACCCAAGGAAATGTGCTTTTGGTGTCACTGAAGGTATGTTGCTTGGCCACTTAGTTGGCAAGCAAGGAGTGAGAATTGACCCTGAGAGAGTAGAAGCCATTGATAAAATTCAAAGACCAAAGAATGTTAAAGGAATTCAGTCCTTCTTTGGTCAGGTCAATTTCTTAAGGAGGTTTGTGACAAATTTTGCAGAAGTTACTAGACCTATTTCTAAGATGTTGAAGAAGGGATCTGCAATCAATTGGGAGGGTGAGCCTGATGAGGCTTTCAAAAATATCAAGCAGGCTATCAAAGATGCACCTGTGCTTAAGGCACCTGATTACAATGTCCCAATGCACATCTTTTCCTTTGCACCTTTTCACACTATTGCTGCAGTTTTGTTACAAAGAATAAGGATGGTTTTGAGCAGCCTATTGCATTTTTCAGTAAATCTTTGTAGGCTGCAGAATTAAAGTATGATATAAATGAGAAACAAGCATATGCACTTGTGAAGGCAGTCAAGGCTTTTAGGTGTTACTTGATGGGGGCAGTTGTGATTGCTTTTGTGCCAAGTGTAGCTGTGAAGGATATTTTCTCATAGCAAGAGGTGTCTGGGAGAAGATGTAGATGGATTAATAGGATCCAAGAATTCAACATTGATGTCCAGATTACCAAATTGGTTAGAGGACAGGGATTGGCAAAACTGATGGCTCAATCCAATCTTGATACAAATCAGGTAAATCATTCTGAAATTGATTATAGATGTGATATGGATGATTGTATCTGGTATCAAGGTATTATTTATTACTTGAGAAACATGAAGTGTCTAGCAAACATGAATGATAATTAGAAGAGGAAATTGAAACTATAGGCCATCAAGTATGTAATTGTGAAATGTAAATTATATAGAAAGAATTTAGATTGCATACTTTTGAAATGTGTTGATGAGGATCAGGCTAACAATTTGTTAAAAGAAATGCATGAGGGAGTTTGTGGAGGGCATTATGTGGGTAAAACAACTGCTCATAAAATCTTGAGAGTAGGATTCTGGTGGCCCACAATCTTCAAGGATGTAGAACAATTGGTAAGGAGGTGTGATGCTTGTCAGAGGTTCTCTGGTAAGCTTAAATTTTTAGGTAACATGCCATTAAAACTAGTAGAGGTACAAGCTCCTTTCCAATAATGGGGAATTGATTTCATTGGGGAGATACCAAAAAAGTCAAGTGGAGGACACTCATGGATCTTAGTTTCCACTGATTACTTTACTAAATGGGTAGAGGCTATACCTACAAGAAATGCAGCTAGTAAGGTGGTAACCAATTTTCTGTTGAATAATATTGTTACAAGGTTTGGGTGCCCTGAGAGAATAGTGAGTGATAATGCAATGTGCTTCAGGTCTACTAAATACAAGGACTTTTGCAAAGGTTTAGGAATTCAGGTTTCCAATTCCTCACCTTATCATCCACAAGGAAATGGACAGGAAAAATCTACTAATAAGAGTTTGATAAAGATCCTCAAGAGGATTCTTGAAAAGAATAAGAAGGCATGGAATTCAAAGCTTCCATTAGCTCTATGGGCTGATAGGCTAACTATGAAGAGGGCAATTGGTTGTGCACCATTTGACCTAGTATATGGAATACATGCAAGACTGCCTCAGAATAATTTATTGGAAATGTACAAATTTGCTCAATTATATGATGATGACATAGATGATGAGATGCAGTTGAGAATTGAGGACCTCATTAGACTGGATGAAACTAGAAGAGAGTCAGTTGCAAGGAATGTCAAATTGTAGTTGCAGGTTAAGAATTTGTATGACAAGAAAGTTGTTGAAAGGAAGTTTGAGCCTAGTGATTTGGTGTTAATTTGGAGTGCCAGATTGGAGGATAAAGGAAAACATGGTAAATTTGATCCAATCTGGTTAGGGCCATATTTAATTCATGAAAAATGGGGCCAAGATTCATATATTGTGAAAAAGTTAAATGATGATATTCAGGAATTGCCAGTTCATGGACAATTCTTGAAGAGATACTTCAATTGAAGGTATTTTATTTCCATGAACAATAGTTAGGTCTGTACATTCTATAAATTCTGTAAAAATTTGCTTGCCCCTGTCCTATTTAGTCCTAGGTTTTGGTCTTGTTGCTCTTTGTTATCAGTTTTTCCAGTGGGATGGTTTTCATTAACCAGTGATTCTAAGTCCTTGCTATGCCTACAGGAGGCATACATCCCTAGACAGAGCCACTGTTAGCACCTCTAAAAAATTTCATGGCTGTAGCTTTTTCCCTTGGTCTTTGTAGTTATTTTTAGGTCTCTGGCATGAACCCTAAGCTTGGAAAATTCAAAAACTAGCAGTTGCATATAAAAACCCTATTACCCTTGACCCTGTTCTAATTTTATGTTACCTTTTTCAATCACTTAAAACCCAAATTCCGCATGTGCTTAAATGTTTTGGCCACTTTGCGTGTCATTTCCCTTAGTCTAACGCCAGTCCCTTTAATTTTTCCTAAGTCTTTTGGCATTTATTTTCATAATGTTCTCGACCGCATTATTTTTCCCTAAGTTTACCCTGTGGAAAATGAGTGGCTATTGTTGCACTGAAAACTTCATGTTGTCAGAGTTTCTATCTTGCACCTTAGCGACAACGTGCCACCTATCCCAGTGGGCCCATTTCCTAAACCTTCAAAGGGGAGTTAAAGGATGGAAAAAATCTATGCCTGTCGCTACACCGCTATGGTAAGATGCGCAATCTTTAGAGTCACACCTTAGCGATAGCCATCCAATGCGATGGTAAGCATATATCAGGTGGGTCCTAATTGCCATGTAGGCACAAATGGCGACCTGTGATTGATCCATGTATTATTACAGTGGCAACTATTAGTGGGACCTAGTTTTTGAGTGCGTTAGAGGGTCCTGACATTGTTAAAAAATTAATGACAGGCATATTATCGAATGTGTCAAAGGCTTGAGATTATGCGACAACCGTTCATTCTCTTGGGTGACGTAGTCTTCTATTTCAAGTGGGTCCATTTGCCAGGTGGTGTAGAGTTGTTCAATTTCTATTGGTCAACGTGGATGATAAAGCAAGGTGGGGTCATTGTTAGAGAGATCAGTGACGGGGACAAAATCTATGATTGGCGTAAGTTCTCATGGGTTGTGTCAGAGCCATGAGATCTTACACCCGCCATCCATTTTCAAAGGCTTAGGCAGGTGGGTCCTGTGTCAGTGATCACCGAGCAGTGGCAGTGATTGGTTTGTTGACAAGTGGTAAAAGCGGGCCTGGGTGGGGGTCTAGGATCTAGCAGTGCGAATAAAATGTTTGGCGGCCCTGACAAATTTTCAATAGGTTCGCTCATTCATGAAGAAAGATGGTAGTTCTCTAAATGTTTTAGTGGTTCACCGAACAAGCATTCGCATAATCGCTTAACTATCTGGCGGTAGTATAAAGTATTCCGCGAATGGCTGATTCCCTTTAGTCGCCAGTTTGCTAAATGTGACTGAGGCCATATTAAAAGGTTAAGTCATAAAGATCGCAAAACATGAAGATCTAACGGTTACAATATAAAGTTGGCCCAGATTTAAATTATGACCGTCGATTCGCTGTTGGCGTTCGAAGGTGACCGTTGTTTTTCAAATTTGAAATATTGAGGGGTTTCTCAGTGATAGAAAGGACCAAAATTTAATGTTTTCATGGCCAGATTTGATTTGTTTAGTGGCGCTTGTTGTCACAGTGTGGTCCAGGTTGTTCCATGACCATTTACAAGGGTTTTTACTGTGTGGTTTTGTGCTCGAGGCATGTTGTAGGTGTCCGAACAAGTTGACATTTTGGATGTTTTTGTGGTTCTCAATACCTTCTCAATGAGAATTTATCATGATGGAGGATCAATCTAGGATTTTCTTTCTCCTGGTCACCCAGGTTTCTTCCCCTGCAATAAATTTGTGACGATTTCTGGTGGGTTTAGTGGGTGAAACCCTAACCCTAGTCATCCGTAGCTTGTTGCAACCTGTCCTGGGTTTCCAGGATGATTAGGGGGTATATATTGCAGCATTTTTTATTTTGTAAGGGTTGTTTTTGATGGTAATATACTAAGCAAGGAGAGGCTAGATTTTGGGTCTATTTCTTTGGCATTTTGTTGTCTTGATAATATATTGATTTTGAAGATTAATGAGAATACACTTGAATTCCTCTCTCAAATATCTGATTGTCTTCTTTTTCTGATTATGGATTCATATATGTTAAGGTCACAAAGTGGATTAGCATATGGTAAACAAAGAGTATTTTATGATCAGTTTGGAGTTCCTAACAAAGTTAGGATTAAAGCCTTTAGGGTGATTTCAATGAGTTCATTGTTAGATTGGAATTTGATGATCATGTTTGGGAGCGAGGGGAGTAACAAGCAAAGCACTTACTTTGAGTTCATTTGTGTTTGAGTTAAGGTTTGGTTGATATATGCTATTAGGTGACTCTATGCCCTAGTTAAGGCACTGATCCCTTCTTTGGATGCAATCCATCATCATCAATCACACACACATTCAAATGATCAAATCCTTAAATCAGTTAGTAAAGAGTATATTGGTATAACATTTTGTGAGTCCTTTGAAGAAGCGAGTCAAGGGTATACCCACCTAAGCATTAGAGCTCAAAGTGTAGGAGGATCTCTTTTGATCCTTGTTAATTGGCCCTCTTCCTTGTAGACTTTGGAGTGGCGATAGAGTCAAAGTTTTATTAAAGTTATCCATCAAAGTATAAATCTGCAAGTTGAAGATCACATGGAACTCCCAATAGGCATCAAGATCAAATTTATCTAAAACAAAAAATAAAAATCTAATGTAGATGGACAACCATAATAATAAACAAGGATGTTTGAATGAAATGGACTTAAATCCTAACTTACTTTAGTTTTCCTACTCCTTATTAAGAGGAAATAATCACAACCAAAGGACACATGATCACAAGTTCTATTTTTATTTCTTCCTCAAAGGGTAACCCTTTCACACCTCTAATAGGATCCATAATTGCAATAGAAAAATATTTAATTTTTTTAAAATGAATTATGCACAACAAGAAGGCACATAATCTTGACCTTCAAGGAAGAATCTTTTTCTTTATGCATCACGATTCCTAAGAAACAACATGGATTGGTTTATAGTTGTAGGTAATAAATCTAATGCAATTGAAAAATCTTTAGAAAATTATTAAAATTAATCAATTGTGATTTCCTTGAAGAAGGTTCTTGAAGGAGGGACAAATGATGGAATTGATAACACTATCTATTTGTTTCCATTTACATGATATTATATGTAATTGAAGATATAAAATATTTAATTGATTACGCCGAGAGGCATTCCTATACAATCGTAGCGGAAGAGGAGGAAACCAGCACGACATATTCTAAAGAATATGTCGTGTACATAAAAAAGAAAGTATATCAGTTACAAATCATAAATCATAAATCATAAATAAAAAATGAAAAATGAAAAACAAAAAATCAAAAAATCAAAAATCAAAACCCAAAATATTAAATACCATAAACAAAAAAATCAAAACCAAAAAAATTAATATCAAATGTTGCATTTTGTAGCGGAGTGGGGGCTGTGCGTTGGAAAACATGACACTTGGTGCCCATGCGCTACACAATGTGGGTGCCAGTGCAGTAACGTACGCACTGCAGTGTGTAACATTATGCATTGCCAGTACAGTGTGTAACGTTACGCACTGCAGTGCGTATGTTATAACGTTATGCACTGCCAGTGTAGTGCGTATGTTAGGCACTGCCGCTGCCAGTGCCAACAACCAAGTTCCAAATATTATTTGCAAAGAATAATTTTTTTTAAAAAAATTTTAAACTAACATTTTTTTGGATTGGAATACCAAATTTTGGAATACGAAACTTTTGAGAAATGAAGAGTCACTCTTCATTTATAAAAGATTGCTCTTCATTTCTCAAGTTATTTTTTTTGTTTGTAGGTACTATAGATTTTAGAGGTTTGAGAGTTTTGAGATTTGAGGTTTTCAAAGAGTTGAGAGAGTTGAGATTTGTGAGAATTTGAGAGGAGGATTTGTGATAGGTTTGAGCATTGCAGAGAGGAGGATTTGCAGCATTGCAGAAAGGAGGATTTGTAGCATTGCAGAGAGGAGGATTTGCAGACAAATTGAACAAGCAATTTCAATCTTCATCTTTTAAAGGTAAATAGATTTTCAGATATAGTTTGACATTAGATTGATATTAATTGAATATTGATTTATATAGTTTGATATTAGATCTAATATATATTTATATATTAGATCTAATATCAAACTATATATTACAATTTTTTTTAATTAGATGTTTGATTTTTAGATATTAGATCTTTAGATATTCAATTGTTTGGTATATAAGTATATATTCACATTCACTTTTTTTTAATTAGGTATTTATCATCTATTTTATAAATGAAACATATCTTTCAATTTTGAATAAAAATGAATAGTATTGAGAAAATTAAGTTGACAAAATTAAGTTCAATATATTAATATAAATAAATGAATGTATTAAAAAAATTATTTTTTATATAGTTTAATATAAATGGTTTATATAAATAGATTTTCAAATATTTGCATTTAATTGAATGTTGTTTTATATAGTTTGATATTAGATCTAATATATATTTATATATTAGATCTAATATCAAACTATATAAACTATTTGACATGGATTTAATATAACTGTTTGACATAGTTTAATATTAGATCTAATATATATAAATATATATTAGATCTAATATATATAAAACTATATAAAATATATTTATATATTTTATATAAATAGTTTTATGTTCTTTTATATGCAAATAATATTGTTCTAATATTTCATCTAATTTTGTTTATATAAATTGACATTTTCCTTTCAAATGTATATATAAAAAAACATATTAATTTATATAAATCAACATTCAATCAACATTGAATGTTGATTTATATAAAATGTATAAGGTCTTCTAATGTTACAAATTTGATTTAGAAGTTGGCTTAATGAAGTTGATTTTGTTTAATGACATTAATATTATATTTCTTTTATTGCAATTTTCATACTTTGTTTAAAATACAACATTTTAAAGAAAATTTTACAAAATATGTGAATGTTGCAATATTTAGGTTAATCAATTTCATTTGAATTAGATTTAATGAAATTGATTATGTTAATTGTATTAATTGTATTAATGCAATTCATATAATCAATTGTTCTTTAAAATTAGGTTTACATAATTTCTTTAGTTTGAAAAATTAAATTCATTATCATGTTTCATTATGATATAAATACTGTTAATAATTTCCATGCAGCTTACCAAGATGTCAGACAAATTGCGTTTATCATGGGTTTCCAGTCTGTTGGAGGAATTTCACCCACTTCTTCCACATAATGTTGTCCTTCGTATAGAGGAGATGAGTGTTCGTTATTGGCTAAGGGATAGAATGGTCAATCAAATTAAAAATAATAGACCAAGGAACACTCAAACTAAATTTTATAACTATGTTGTATACTTCAACTTTTATTACAGAACGAAGGTGTGGATGAACTTAGATGTGAAGTTTCACCACCTACAAATTGAGATTGTTGATTTATGTGGATGGTCATATGCTTTGTACCATGAGATTCATGATCTTTATCTTGTAGGATGCATTTTTAAAATCACGATCAAGCCAATAGTAAATTTCAGGAAGCACACTCTCTCTAATGAACCTAGTCTAAAGTTTATGAAATTTCTTAAAGGAGAATCTAAAATTAGCTATCACAAGGACCCACTTGAAGAATGGTTGATTGCTACTCTTAAGTTTGATTAGACCATCACATTCATAGTACACCAATTCATTCCATCTTTCAGGTTGTTGCATGCATATTATGGGGTGCCTACCTTATTTGCCATGAAGTCTACTCTATCAATTAAAGTTTGTAAAATTCTTCCTGGAAATGTGGAGATATTACCGGTGCATCCATGGTTAAAAAAGTGAAAGAAATATGCATATTATTGGACAATGTGTTTACAAAATTTTAAACAATTGTATTTTTTATTTTATCCAATTTTGGAATGACTATTAAGTAATAAATTGTTAATTGTTGTGATTCATTATGTCAAATTGTGTTTCAATAAATATTAAGTATTTAATTATTACATGATGTTCATGAATTATCTTCAGTATTGCTCCAATGTGTACTAATTATTTGACAATATAATGGATAATCTAAACTCTATAATTTATCATTATCCTAATTGCAATTTAGACCCTTTTCCCAAATTACACCCTTATCCTTTATATTGTAATCATAATCAAAACCCTAACCCTAATCAAATTAATTAATTCAATGTGTTAATCAATCTTAGATATAATTCCTTTATTTTCTCACTATATAATTTACTATTGTAGATTAACTGTAATAATAATAAAATGTTTCATTATGCATTGCAACTGCTACTAGCTTATATATATATATATATATATATATATATATATATATATATATATATATATATATATATATATATATATATATATATATATATATATATATATATATATATATATATATATATATATATATATAATAAGCCAAGAGATATCTAATTCATGTTAACAAGTTTCCCACAAATAATTTCATATTGATGAAATTATATGATATATATCTCTCGGCATATCTCAAATTCATGTTCTCTTTTGTTTAAATATGTATCATTAATATAATTTATATCATGTTTGCAAACCCGACTTCTTCTTAATTTGAATATAAAAATATTTCACAAAATCATATGTACTATTCCACTATAGGTAGCATCTAAAGTTTGAAATGGTAATGCAAAATGGTTATTCTGATTAATTATATATACTAATGTTTGTTTAAAACTTTACAGGATATCATTCCACCTATGGCTGCCTCTGATAGAGACTCCAACATCATGGTTACAAGCCCCTCTGCTTTGGTGGGCTCAAACCATGTTTTTGAGAGTGAATTTGACAAGTGTACGTGAATCATTCAAGAGTCATGTGTAACTATAATTGAAGCTATGGAGAATGTAGCATTATTAGTTGACTATGTTGACGAACTAGATATAAAGCAGATGGAAGATGTTTCAAAAGTTTTATGCAAGACATCTGCAAAAGTGGATGTGTTTCCATCAATGATGAAAGAAGTATACTGTGATCATTGTACAAATAAAGGTCATCATACCAACTTTATTGTTGAAGAATATGTGATGTACTTGCATCATTATGGAGAAATGTTATTGATTTAGATCATTTTTATCTTATCTTTCATACTTCTTAAATATCTAATGGTTGTAGTGGGTCTTCTATTTCCCCTTTCATCATTTTTTGTAAGTTTCACGAACAAGATAGTGAATATATATTTTTTCCTACTCCCATGATGGTTACCCCTATACTTCCAACATTTTGCAACATGTTTTGTTCATCTCTGTATTTCTAATATTTATTTGTTCAATGAATGCACTGATTAAATGTGAGGAAATAAATATACAGGACATCTGATTCATTACTATTTCTAACCTAACCCCAAACAATGCTCAACAAGTATACCAATACCTTTAACTATATTAAATAAACTATTAAAAGTTAATCTTC
This sequence comes from Chamaecyparis obtusa, assembly GCA_027943335.1. Taxonomy (NCBI): domain Eukaryota; kingdom Viridiplantae; phylum Streptophyta; class Pinopsida; order Cupressales; family Cupressaceae; genus Chamaecyparis; species Chamaecyparis obtusa. The sequence continues at coordinate 27,884 of BSBK01004992.1, read as the reverse complement.
AGTGGAAACTAAAATAAAACTATAAGATTATATGTGATTCTAATGATAATTATCAAATTAATTTATCCTAGCCCTACCCGTAATGGTAACCCTAATCCCTTACCTTAATGTTTACCTTTAATGTGAGAGGTGCATGTCCAAAATTAGTAGTACTTGAATAAGGTTAAAATTATACACTAATTGTAACCCTTCTTGATGCGCAAGTTGAAAATTATTAGTACCTGTAAGTCATAACACAAAAAGACCTACTAAATCCTAACTCTTATCTGATGTCAACTTATTATCATTTTAAAATGTATATACTATTTTTTAATTTTAACCCTAATACTAATCCAAACTTAACATTGTGCATCACATCATTAACCCATGATTAACCCTCATGAAATAACTAAATATAATACTTGATGCAGGAGCATCCTGGGTGTAAGAGCAATCTTGCATCACCCAAAAAAAAAATAAAAAATTGTTTTTATATTCAATAAGGGCTATTTTGTGCAAAGCTGCTATTTATGGAAAGTTACTATTTTTGGTAATTTTTGTATGTGCTCAGAATGATCTGATTTCTTTCTTGGAGGTTCATTTTGGTCATATAAGTCTGCCAGTAAAGTTTCATTGCCAGATCAAGTGTATATTGGAAGATATTGAAGATTTTCGATATTGGCAGCAGGGTACAAAAACTTTGAACTTAGTTTTGAAGGCTTTAGAGGCCCCAGCTGAGGTCAAAAATTTGGGTGATAGATGATTGCACAGGTCAAGCCTGTAGAGCGCTTTGTGGTATTTTTGAAATGGGGTTATAATAGCTGATCGGGTCAACTGGTGATGACTTATGGTCTTCGAAAGTTGGGCCACTTGAAATGGCAAAAAATAATTTTTTTCAAAATTTTTGTTCGTGTTTCAAAGGTTATCTTGAGCCAACTATGATGTAATAAAATGTAAAATAAAATAATTCTAAGTTTGGTCGGCCTTATTGGCTAAAATTCTGGAACCTTCCCACGCGGTAGAAAATTGCCTATATAAGGAAGGCTGTATTATTATCTTAGGCAGTTCAGAATAGTTCTGGGTAGTAGATCTGGGTAATAGTTCAAGGCTTTGTCCTACAGAATATTGTAAGGGAATGCCCATGTGGCTTTGCATATTGTAATTCTAAAAGTTTATAATTCCACATTTGTAGAGATAATAAGAAGCCAATTTTCTGTTCTTGCATATTGTTGTTTCTCTATTTCTGTTATGTGTTTGTGGTATTAAGGGGAGCACCCTTCATCAAGTGGTATTAGAGCAGGAGTTCCTGAGTGTATAAATAGATCACTGACTGTGAGGCAGTTTGCACCAGGACCATGGTTAGGGTTTCAGTGCGCATCGCAAAAATATCTCCACGAAGGGAACGTGGCGGAAGAGCTGGTGTTGTAACACCTGAGGTTAGGGCACTGCAGAGACAAGTGCGAGCATTGCAAGAAGAGATTTGTAGAGGAATGAATCTTAATGTCAGAGATGAAAGTGAGGATGAAGCTGAAGAAGAATATCAAGAAGGAGAAGTCAAAATTGTGAACTAGGAGGAAGAAAGACTTTTTCGGGCCATTTCTAAGATTGGGAAAATACCTAAGATTGAGGTTCCTACATTTTCTGAAAATCTTAACCCAGAATAATTGATCGACTGGATTAATGAATGTGAGGAATATTTTGAGTATGAAGATGTTGAGGATCCTGATAGGGTCAAATTTGCGAAAGCTAGACTGAAAGGTTACGCGAAGATTTGGTGGCAAGAGATTCAATTGGAGTGAAATAGAAGAGGGAAAGATAAAATCACAAGATGGGATCGGATGGTGGATAAATTGAAGCGACAGTTCATTCCTGTTGATTATGAGCTTGACCTACTAAAGAAAATGCAAAGTTTGAAGCAAGCAAGAAGATCTGTTCAGGAGTATACAGAGGAGTTCTATCGACTCCTCATCAGAATAGGCCATGCAGAAGCTGATAAGGAGAAAGTTGCTTGATACCTTAATGGGTTAAGGCCAAGCATTCAAGAGGAGTTGAATCTGGTTCAAATGAACAGTATTGAGGAGGCATAACAGTTTGCCCTAAAAGTAGAGGAAAAGCTGAACAAGAAGTTTGAGAGCAGACAAAATGGAAGAGGTCGTGGTGGAAGATCTGGCGGATGGTCATATGGTGGCCAAAATGAAGATCTAAAAAAGAAGGATGAGGCTAGTAGCAGTCAGAATTAGCGAGAAAATAATTCTAATCACTTCTAGAATTAGAATAATAGAGATCAGAGAGGAAGAAGAAGAGGACAAGGATCTGGAAGAGGTGGCTTCCGTGGAACATGTTTTCACTGTGGAGAAGAAGGTCATAGGGCATTTGAATGTCCTCAACACCAAGATAGAATAGACAGGAGAAATGAAGGCTAGACCAGAGTTGCACATGTAGATGAAGATGCTAGATCATCAAATTCTGAAGATGCTAAAAGAGGAGAAACACTAATTAATAGAAGAGTCTTGCTGAGTGGTGAGAACGAACCTAAATAAAAGAGGAGCCTGTTTCGCACTCGATGCAAGTGTGAGGGTAAATGTTGTGATGTAATTATCGATAGTGGAAGCACTGACAATTTGGTGTCAGAAGAGATGGTGACAAAGTTGAAGCTCAAGAGACAGAAACACCCACATCCATATCGGATTGCCTAGGTGTAGGATGACCACAAGGTCATGGTCAGTGAACAGTGCCTGCTAAAGTTCAAGATCGGTGGGTACCAAGATGAGGTACTATGTGATATAATATCTATGGATGCATGTCATATGTTGTTGGGTAGACCGTGGCAGTTTGACAGATGTGTTGTACATGATGGTCGTGCGAATACCTATTCCCTAGCAAAGGATGGAGTGTGACATAAGCTAAAGCCATTGAAGGAGACCGAAGAAAAGGTATGTGGTAATGCAAGAATAACTTTTGTTGAAGGAAGAAAATTTCTAGATGGTATGAGGCATGAGCATGTGTGTTTTGCTTTAATTCCAAAAGCTAGTAAAGAAGAAGTAGAAGATGTTCCTATAGAAGTTGCAGATTTGTTGAATGAGTTTCAGGATATTGTATCCGATAAAATACCTGATGGATTACCACTAGTCAGGAAGATCAATCATCAGATGGACTTGATTCCAGGAGTGAGTTTTCCAAATAAGGCAGCACATAGAATGACACCTGCAGAAAGTGAGAAGTTGAACAGACAAGTACATGAACTATTACAGAAAGGATTGATCTGTGAGAGTTTGAGTCCCTGTGCTGTACCAGCAATATTAGCACCAAAGAAGAATGGAGAGTGGAGGATGTGTATAGATTCTAGGGAAATAAACAAGATCACAATCAAGTACAGGTTTTCATTGCCATGAATGGATGATATTATGGATTATTTGAGTGGAGTTGTGTATTTCTCAAAGATAGATCTGAAGAGTGGATATCATCAGATTCAGATCATAGAAGGAGATGAATGGAAGACTGGCTTCAAGACAAAAGAAGGACTATATGAGTGGTTAGTCATGCCTTTTGGGCTAACCAATGCTCCGAGCACTTTCATGCGGCTCATGAACGAGGTTCTAAAAGAATTTTTAGGTAAGTTTGTCATTGTTTACCTAGATGATATTTTGATCTTTAGTAAGACATTGGATGAGCATATGATGCATATTCGTATTGTATTTGAGAAGTTGAGAGAAGAGAAATTATTGATTAATTTGAATAAGTGCAGTTTTGTGAAGAAAGAGTTGGTGTATTTGAGATTTGTGATTTCAGTAGAAGGTCTAAAAAAGGACCCAGAGAACGTACATGCTATCCTTGAATGGCCTACTCCAAAGAGTGCTACTGAGGTAAGATCTTTTCATGGTCTAGCTAGCTTTTACAGAAAGTTTATCAAAAATTTTAGTAGTATTTGTGGACCCTTGACTAAAATAATGAGAGGGGATATAAAAGAGTTTAAGTGGACTAATGGGGTAGAAAAGAGTTTTCAATTATTGAAACAAAAAGTTACAGAACAACCTGTTTTAGCACTTCCAAATTTTAATAAGGTGTTTCAAGTAGATTGTGATGCTAGTGGTACTGCAATAGGAGCTGTTATGAGCCAAGAAGGTAAACCTATTGTTTATTTCAGTGAGAAGTTAAATGATGCCAAGAGGAAATATTATGTTTATGATCAATAATTTTATGCTATAGTTCAGGCATTAAAGAAGTGGAGATATTATCTACTTCCTAATGAGTTTGTTTTGTATACTGATCATCAAGCTTTGCAATATTTGAATAGTCAAGGAAAATTGAATCAAAGACATTTGAAATGGGTTGAGTTTTTGCAGAGTTATACATTTGTTTTGAAACATAGGAGTGGAAAGTCTAATAGGGTTGCAGATGCTCTTAGCAGAAGGCAACTATTGCTGACAAAAATGCAGATTGAAGTGGTTGGATTCAAGGAACTCAAGAATTTGTATCCAGAGGATCCTGATTTTGGTGAAGCTTGGAAAGCTTGTAAAGAACCTGTTACTCTAGACAGTACAAAATGGTTGGATTTAATCATCCAAGACGATATGCTATTCAGAGGGAGTCAGTTGTGCATTTCATGAAGTTCTACGAGGGAGAATCTCATCAAGGAGAAGCATAGTGGAGGATTGGCTGGACATTTTGGTCTTGATAAAACCCTTACTTTGGTTGGTGAGAATTATTATTGGCCATAGTTGCAGCAAGATGTGAAGAAGTTTGTACAAAGTTGCAGAGTGTGTCAGATGGTGAAAGGAGTGAAGCAGAATACAAGATTGTATCAGCCATTACCTATACCAAAGAAGCCTTGGGAGGATATCAGCATGGACTTTGTTCTTGGTTTACCGAGGACTTGGCGGGGACATGATTCAATTTTTGTGGTGGTTGACAGATTATCAAAGATGGCACATTTCATTCCCTCCAAGAAGACTAATGATGATGTTCATGTAGCACGATTGTTTTTCAGATATGTGGTGAGACTACATGGTTTGCCAAAGACCATAGTTTCAGATTGAGATACTAAGTTTCTTGGATATTTCTGGCGTACATTATGGAAGAAGTTGAACACAAATTTGAAGTTTAGTTCATCACATCATCCACAGACTGATGGACAGAAAGAGGTGGTGAATAGAAGTTTGGGAAATCTACTGAGATGTTTGGTTGGAGATAAGCCAACAGGATGGGATTTGATTTTACCACAGGCAGAATTTGCATACAATAATTCTGTCAACAGGAGTACTGGTAAATCACCATTCTAGATTGTATATGGAAGTAGTCCAAGAAATGCATCTGAATTGAGGAAGATAGATAAAGGAAAAATAAGTAGTGCTGAAGTTGAAGATTTTGCAGAACACTTGAAGAACATCCATGAGTAGATGAGGAAGCATATTACCAAGATGAATGCACAGTATAAGGCTAAGGCAGATGAGAAAAGGAGGTATAAGGAATTTCAGGTTGGTGATGAAGTCATGGTTCATTTGCGGAAGGAGCGGTTTCCAGTTGGTACATATAATAAGTTGAAAATAAAGAAGTTTGAACCATGTAGGATACTGAAGAAACATGATTCAGGATACGCATATGAGGTAGAATTGCCTACTGAGCTAAATATTTCACCAATGTTTAACATTTCAGATTTGACAGAGTATCATAAAGGAGATGTTGAAGATGAGGTTGCAGCAACATAGTGGAGTATTCCAACAACCAGTTCAGATATCAAGGAGATTGAAGACATACTAGACAGTCATGTTGGCAGAAGCATAACGAATAGGACACATGAAGAATATCTGGTCAAGTGGAAAGGATGACCTGTTGAAGATTCATCATGGCTGACAAAGGAGGAGGTTAGCCGTCTTGGTTTTCCTCTGCACACCTGAGTCGTGACAGGGTCACTTCTCAAATTACCCTGGGTGTTTGATGCAGGAGCATCCTGGGTGTAAGAGCAATCTTGCATCACCCAAAAAAAATAAAAATTCTATTTTTATATTCAATAAGGGCTATTTTGTGCAGAGCTGCTATTTATGGAAAGTTACTATTTTTGGTAATTTTTGTATGTGCTCAAAATGATCTGATTTCTTTCTTGGAGGTTCATTTTGATCATATAAGTCTGCAAGTAAAATTTCATTGCCAGATCAAGTGTATATTGGAAGATATTAAAGATTTTCGGTATTGGTAGCACGGTACAGAAACTTTGAACTCAGTTTTGAAGGATTTAGAGGCCCCGGATGAGGTTAAAAATTTGGGTATCGGGTGCTTGCCCAAGTCAAGCTTGTAGAGCGCTTCGTGGCATTTCTGAAATGGGGTTATAATAGCCGATCGGGTCAACTGGTGATGACTTATGGTCTTCAGAAGTTGGGCCACCTGAAATGGTGAAAAATAATTTTCTTCAAAATTTCTATTCAGGTTTCAAAGGTTATCTTGAGCCGACTATGATGTAATAAAATGTAAAATAAAATAATTTTAAGTTTGGTCGGCATTATTGGCTAAAATTCTGGAACCTTCCCAAGCGGTGGAAAATTGCCTATATAAAGAAGACTATATTATTATCTTAGGCAGTTCAGAATAGTTTTGGGTAGTAGATCTGGGTAATAGTTCGAGGCTTTGTCCTAAAGAATATTGTAAGGGAATGCCCATGTGGCTTTGCATATTGTAATTCTGAAAGTTTGTAATTCCACATTTGTGGAGATAATAAGAAGCCAATTTTCTGTTCTTGCATATTGTTGTTTCTCTATTTCTGTTATGTGTTTGTGGTATTAAGGGGAGCACCCTTCATCAAGTGGAATTATTTTTCAGAGAAGTAGTGAGACTTCATGGTTTGCCAAAGACCATAGTTTCAGATCGCGACACTAAGTTTGTTGGATATTTCTGGCGTACATTATGGAAGAAGTTGAAGATAGATTTGAAGTTCAGTTCATCACATCATCCACAGAATGATGGACAGAAAGAGGTGGTGAATAGAAGTTTGAGAAATCTGCTGAGATGTTTGGTTGGAGATAAGCCAACAGGATGGGATTTGATTTTACCACAGGCGGAATTTTTCGTACAATAATTTTGTCAACAAGAGTACTGGTAAATCACCATTCTAGATTATATATGGAAGTAGTCTAAGAAATGAATCTGAATTAAGGAAGATAGATAAAGGACAAATAAGTAGTGCTGAAGCTGAGGATTTTGCAGAACACTTGAAGAACATCTATGAGAAGGTGAGAAAGCATATTACCAATATGAATGCACAGTATAAGGCTAAGGAAGATGAGAAGAGGAGGTCTAAGGAATTTCAGGTTGGTGATGAAGTCATGGTTCATTTGCGGAAGGAGCGGTTTCTAGTTGGTACATATAACAAGCTAAAAATGAAAAAGTTTGGACAATGTAGAATACTGAAGAAACATGATTCAGGAAATGCATATGAGGTAGAATTGCCTACTGAGCTAAATATTTCACCAATGTTTAACATTTTAGATTTTACAGAGTATCATGAAGGAGGTGTTGAAGATGAGGTTGTAGCAGCACAGTGGAGTATTCCAACAACCAGTTCAGATATCAAGGAGATTGAAGACATACTGGACAGTCATGTTGGCAGAAGCATAAGGAACAGGACATATGAAGAATATCTGGTCAAGTGGAAAGGATGACTTGTTGAAGATTCATCATAGCTGAATAAGGAGGAGGTTAGTCGTCTTGGTTTTCCTCTGCACACCTAAGTCGTGAAAGGGTCACTTCTCAAATTACCCTGGGTGTCTGACGCAGGAGCATCCTGGGTGTAAGAGCAATCTTGCATCACCCAAAAAAAAATAAAAATTTTTATTTTTATATTCAATAAGGGCTATTTTGTGCAGAGCTACTATTTATAGAAAGTTACTATTTTTGGTAATTTTTGTATGTGCTCAGAATGATCTGATTTGGTATTGGCAGTAGGGTACAGAAACTTTGAACTCAGTTTGGAAGGCTTTAGAGGCCCCGGATGAGGTCAAAAATTTGGGTATCGGGCGCTTGGGCTGGTCAAGCCTGTAGAGCACTTCGTGGTGTTTCTGAAATGGGGTTATAATATCCGATCGGGTCAACTGGTGATGACTTATGGTCTTCAAAAGTTGGGCCACATGAAATGGCGAAAAATAATTTTCTTCAAAATTTCTGTTCGTGTTTCAAAGGTTATCTTCAGCCGACTATGATGTAATAAAATGTAAAATAAAATAATTCTAAGTTTGCTTGGCCTTCTTGGCTAAAATTCTGGAACCTTCCCAGGTGGTGGAAAATTGCCTATATAAAGAAGGCTATATTATTGTCTTAGGCAGTTTAGAATAGTTCTGGGTAGTAGATCTGGGTAATAGTTCGAGGCTTTGTCCTACAGAATATTGTAAGGGAATGCCCATGTGGCTTTGCATATTGTAATTCTGAAAGTTTGTAATTCCACATTTGTGGAGATAATAAGAAGCCAATTTTTTTTTCTTGCATATTGTTGTTTCTCTATTTCTGTTATGTGTTTGTGGTATTAAGGGGAGCACCCTTCATCAAGTGGAATTGTTTTTCAGAGAAGTAGTGAGACTTCATGGTTTGCCAAATACCATAGTTTGAGATCGGGACACTAAGTTTGTTGGATATTTCTAGCGTACATTGTGGAAGAAGTTGAAGACAGATTTGAAGTTCAGTTCATCACATCATCCACAGACTGATGGACAGAAAGAGGTGGTGAATAGAAGTTTGAGAAATCTGCTGAGATGTTTGGTTGGAGATAAGCCAACAGGATGAGATTTGATTTTACCATAGGTGGAATTTGCATACAATAATTCTGTCAACAGGAGTACTGGTAAATCACCATTCTAGATTATATATGGAAGTAGTCCAAGAAATGCATCTGAATTGAGGAAGATAGATAAAGGAGAAAAAAGTAGTGCTAAAGCTGAGGATTTTGCAGAACACTTGAAGAACATCTATGAGGAGGTGAGGAAGCATATTACCAAGATGAATGCACAGTATAAGGCGAAGGCAGATGAGAAAAGGAGGTATAAGGAATTTCAGGTTGGTGATGAAGTCATGGTTTATTTGCGGAAGGAGCAGTTTCCAGTTGGTACATATAACAAGCTGAAAATGAAGAAGTTTGGACCATGTAGGATACAGAAGAAACATGATTCAGAAAATGCATATGAGGTAGAATTGCCTACTGAGCTAAATATTTCACCAATGTTTAACATTTCAGATTTGATAGAGTATCATGAAGGAGTTGTTGAAGATGAGGTTGCAGCAGCATAGTGGAGTATTCCAACAACCAGTTCAGATATCAAAGAGATTGAAGACATACTGGACAGTCATGTTGGCAGAAGCACAAGGAACAGGACATATGAAGAATATCTGGTCAAGTGGAAAGGATGAACTGTTAAAGATTCATCATGGCTGACAAAGGAGGAGGTTAGCCGTCTTGGTTTTCCTTTGTACACCTGAGTCATGACAGGGTCACTTCTCAAATTACCCTGGGTGTCTGATGCAGGAGCATCCTGGGTGTAAGAGCAATCTTGCATCACCAAAAAAAAAAAAAAATTTCTATTTTTATATTCAATGAGGGCTATTTTTTTAGAGCTGCTATTTATGGAAAGTTACTATTTTTGGTAATTTTGGTATGTGTTCAGAGTGATCTGATTTCTTTCCTGGAGGTTCATTTTGGTCATATAAGTCTGCCAGTAAGGTTTCATTGCCAGATAAGGTGTATATTGGAAGATATTGAAGATTTTCGATATTGGCAGCAAGGTACAGAAATTTTGAACTCAGTTTTGAAGGCTTTAGAGGCCCCAGATGAGGTTAAAAATTTGGATAACAAGCGATTGCATGGGTCAAGCCTATAGAGCACTTCGTGGCATTTCTGAAATGGGTTTATAATAGCCGATCGGGTCAACTGGTGATGACTTATGGTCTTCGAAAGTTGGGCCACTTGAAATGGCGAAAAATAATTTTCTTCAAAATTTCTGTTCGGGTTTCAAAGGTTATCTTGAGCCGACTATGATGTAATAAAATGTAAAATAAAAAAATTCTAAGTTTGGTCGGCCTTATTGGCTAAAATTTTGGAACCTTCCCAAGTGGTGGAAAATTGCCTATATCAGGAAGGCTGTATTATTGTCTTAGGCAGTACAGAATAGTTCTGGGTAGTAGATCTGAGTAATAGTTTGAGGCTTTGTCCTACAGAATATTGTAAGGGAATGCCCATGTGGCTTTGCATATTGTAATTCTGAAAGTTTGTAATTCCACATTTGTGGAGATAATAAGAAGCCAATTTTCTGTTCTTGCATATTGTTGTTTCTCTATTTCTGTTATGTGTTTTTGGTATTAAGGGGAGCACCTTTCATCAAGTGAAATTATTTTTTAGAAAAGTAGTGAGACTTCATGGTTTGCCAAACACCATAGTTTCAGATCGGGACACTAAGTTTGTTGGATATTTTTAGCGTACATTGTGGAAGAAGTTGAAGACAGATTTGAAGTTCAGTTCATCACATCATGCACAGACTGATGGACAGAAAGAGGTGGTTAATAGAAGTTTGAGAAATCTGCTGAGATGTTTGGTTGGAGATAAGCCAACAGGATGGGATTTGATTATACCATAGGTAGAATTTGCATACAATAATTCTATCCACAGGAGTTCTGGTAAATCACCATTCTAGATTGTATATGGAAGTAGTCCAAGAAATGCATCTAAATTGAGGAAGATAGATAAAGGAAAAATAAGTAGTGCTGAAGCTGAGGATTTTGTAGAACACTTGAAGAACATCCATGAGGAGGTGAGGAAGCATATTACCAAGATGAATGCACAGTATAAGGCTAAGGTAGATGAGAAAAGTAGGTATAAAGAATTTCAGGTTGGTGATGAAGTCATCGTTCATTTGCGGAAGGAGCGGTTTCCAGTTGGTAGATATAACAAGCTAAAAATGAAGAAGTTTGGACCATGTAGGATACTGAAGAAACATGATTCAGGAAATGCATATGAGGTAGAATTGCCTACTGAGCTAAATATTTCTCCAATGTTTAACATTTCAGATTTGATAGAGTATCATGAAGGAGGTGTTGAAGATGAGGTTGCAGTAGCACAGTGGAGTATTCCAACAACCAGTTCAGATATCAAGGAGATTGAAGACATACTGGACAGTCGTGTTGGCAGAAGCACAAGGAATAGGACATATGAAGAATATCTGGTCAAGTGGAAAGGATGACTTGTTGAAGATTCATCATGGCTGACAAAGGAGGAGGTTAGCCATCTTGATTTTCCTCTGCACACCTGAGTCGTGACAGGGTCACTTCTCAAATTACCCTGGGTGTCTGATGTAGGAGCATCCTGGGTGTAAGAGCAATCTTGCATCACCCAAAAAAAAAAAAATATTTCTATTTTTATATTCAATAAGGGCTATTTTGTGCAGAGCTGCTATTTATGGAAAGTTACTATTTTTGGTAATTTTCGTATATGCTCAGAATGATCTGATTTTTTTCTTGGAAGTTCATTTTGGTCATATAAGTCTGTCAGTAAAGTTTCATTGCCAGATCAAGTGTATATTGGAAGATATTGAAGATTTTCGGTATTGGCAGCAGGGTACAAAAACTTTGAACTCAGTTTTGAAGGCTTTAGAGGCCCCGGATGAGGTCAAAAATTTGGGTAACAGGCGCTTGCGCTAGTCAAGCCTTTAGAGCACTTTGTGGCGTTTATGAAATGGGGTTATAATAGCCGATCGGGTCAACTAGTGATGACTTATGGTCTTCGGAAGTTGGGCCACCTGAAATGGCGAAAAATAATTTTCTTCAAAATTTTTGTTCGGGTTTCAAAGGTTATCTTGAGCCGACTATGATGTAATTAAATGTTAAATAAAATAATTTTGAGTTTGGTCGGCCTTATTGGCTAAAATTTTGGAACCTTCACAGGGGGTGGAAAATTGCTTATATAAGGAAGGCTATATTATTGTCATTGGCAGTTTAGAATAGTTCTGGGTAGTAGATCTGGGTAATAGTTCGAGGCTTTGTCCTATAGAATATTGTAAGGGAATGCCCATGTGGCTTTGCATATTGTAATTCTGAAAGTTTATAATTCCACATTTGTGGAGATAATAAGAAGCCAATTTTCTGTTCTTGCATATTGTTGTTTCTTTATTTCTGTTATGTGTTTGTGGTATTAAGGGGAGCACCCTTCATCAAGTGGAATTCTTTTTCAGAGAAGTAGTGAGACTTCATGGTTTGCCAAAGACCATAGTTTCAGATCGGGACACTAAGTTTGTTGGATATTTCTGGTGTACATTATGGAAGAAGTTGAAGATAGATTTGAAGTTCAGTTCATCACATCATCCACAGACTGATGGACAGAAAGAGGTGGTGAATAGAAGTTTGAGAAATCTTCTGAGATGTTTGGTTGGAGATAAGCCAATAGGATGAGATTTGATTTTACCACAGGCGGAATTTGCATACAATAATTCTGTCAACAGGAGTACTGGTAAATCACCATTCTAGATTGTATATGGAAGTAGTCCAAAAAATGCATCTAAATTGAGGAAGATAGATAAAGGAAAAATAAGTAGTGCTGAAGCTGAGGATTTTGCAGAACACTTAAAGAACATCCATGAGGAGGTGAGGAAGCATATTACCAAGATGAATGCACAGTATAAGGCTAAGGAAGATGAGAAAAAGAGGTATAAGGAATTTCAGGTTGGTAATGAAGTCATGGTTCATTTGCGGAAGGAGCGGTTTCCAGTTGGTACATATAACAAGCTGAAAATGAAGAAGTTTGGACCATGTAGGATACTGAAGAAACATGATTCAGAAAATGCATATGAGGTAGAATTGCCTAGTGAGCTAAATATTTCACCAATGTTTAACATTTCAGATTTGACAGAGTATCATGAAGGAAGTGTTGAAGATGAGGTTGCAGCAGCATAGTGGAGTATTCCAACAACCAGTTCAGATATCAAAGAGATTGAAGACATACTGGACAGTCGTGTTGGCAGAAGCACAAGGAACATGACATATGAAGAATATCTAGTCAAGTGGAAAGGATGACATGTTGAGGATTCATCATGGCTGACAAAGGAGGAGGTTAGCCGTCTTGGTTTTCCTCTGCACACCTGAGTCGTGACAGGGTCACTTCTCAAATTACCCTAGGTGTCTGATGCAAGAGCATCTTAGGTGTAAGAGCAATCTTGCATCACCCAAATTTTTTTTTTTTTAAATTTTTATATTCAATAAGGGCTATTTTGTGCAGAGCTACTATTTATGAAAAGTTACTATTTTTGGTAATTTTTGTATGTGTTCAGAATGATCTGATTTCTTTCTTGGACGTTCATTTTGGTCATATAAGTCTGCCAGTAAAGTTTCATTGACAGATCAAGTGTATATTGGAAGATATTGAATATTTTCGGTATTGGCAGCAGAGTATAGAAACTTTGAATTCAGTTTTGAAAGTTTTAGAGGTCCCAGATAAGGTCAAAAATTTGGGTAACGGGTGCTTGGACAAGTCAAGCCTATAGAACGCTTCGTGGCGTTTCTGAAATGGGGTTATAATAGCCGATCGGGTCAACTGGTGATGACTTATGGTCTTCGGAAGTTGGGCCACCTGAAATGGCGAAAAATAATTTTTTTCAAAATTTTTATTTGAGTTTCAAAGGTTATCTTGAGCCGACTATGATGTAATAAAATGTAAAATAAAATAATTTTAAGTTTGGTCGGCCTTATTGGCTAAAATTTTGGAACCTTCCCAGGCGGTGGAAAATTGCCTATATAAAGAAGGCTGTATTATTGTCTTAGGCAGTTCAGAATAGTTCTGGGTAGTAGATCTGGTTAATAGTTCGAGGCTTTGTCCTACAGAATATTGTAAGGGAATGCCCATGTGGCTTTGCATATTGTAATTCTGAAAGTTTGTAATTCTACATTTCTGGAGATAATAAGAAGCCAATTTTTTATTCTTGCATATTGTTGTTTCTCAATTTCTGTTATGTGTTTGTGGTATTAAGGGGAGCACCCTTCATCAAGTGGAATTCTTTTTCAGAGAAGTAGTGAGACTTCATGGTTTGCCAAAGACCATAGTTTCAGATCGGGACACTAAGTTTTTTAGATATTTCTGGCATACATTGTGGAAGAAGTTGAAGACAGATTTAAAGTTTAGTTCATCACATCATCCACAGACTGATGGACAGATAGAGGTGCTGAATAGGAGTTTGGGAAATTTGCTGAAATGTTTGGTTGGAGATAAGCTAACGGGATGGGATTTGATTTTACCACAGCCGAAATTTGCATACAATAATTCTGTCAACAGGAGCACTGGTAAATCACCATTGCAGATTGTATATGAAAGTAGTCCAAGAAATGCATCTGAATTGAGGAAGATAGATAAAGGAGAAATAAGTAGTGTTGAAGCTGAAGATTTTGCAGAACACTTGAAGAACATCCATGGGGAGGTGAGGAAGCATATTACCAAGATGAATGCACAGTATAAGGCAAAGGTAGATGAGAAAAGAAGGTATAAAGAATTTTAGGTTGGTGATGAAGTCATGGTTCATTTGTGGAAGGAGCGGTTTTCAGTTGGTACATATAACAAGTTGAAAATGAAGAAGTTTGGACCATGTAGGATACTGAAGAAACATGATTCGGGAAACACATATGAGGTAGAATTGCCTATTGAGCTAAATATTTCACTAGTGTTTAACATTTCAGATCTGATAGAGTATCATGAAGGAGGTGTAGAAGATGAGATCACAGCAACACAGTGGAGTATTCCAGCAACTAGTTCAGACACTAAGGAGATCAAAGATATACTGGAAAGTCGTGTTGGCAGAAGCATAAGGAACATGACATATGAAGAATATCTGGTCAAGTGGAAAGGATGACTTATTGAAGATTCATCATGGCTGACAAAGGAGGAGGTTAGCCGTCTTAGTTTTCCTCTGCACACCTGAGTCATGATAGGGTCACTTCTCAAATTACCCTGGGTGTCTGATGCAGGAGCATCCTTGGTGTAAGAGCAATCTTGCATCACCCAAAAAAATATTTTTGTTTTTATATTCAATAAGGGCTATTTTATGCAGAGCTGCTATTTATGGAAAGTTACTATTTTTGATAATTTTTGTATGTGCTCAGAATGATCTAATTTCTTTTTTAGAGGTTCATTTTGGTCATATAAGTATGTCAGTAAAGTTTCATTGCCGGATCAAGTGTATATTGGAAGATATTGAAAATTTTCGGTATTGGCAGCAGGGTAAAGAAACTTTGAACTTAGTTTTGAAGGCTTTAGAGGCCCGAGATGAGGTCAAAAATTTGGCTGATGGGCGTTTGCATTGGTCAAACCTGTAGAGCGCTTCGTGGCATTTCTGAAATGGGGTTATAATAGCCGATCGGGTCAACTGGTGATGACTTATGGTCTTCAGAAGTTGGGCCACCTGAAATGGCAGAAAATAATTTTCTTCAAAATTTCTGTTCGGGTTTCAAAGGTTATCTTGAGCCGACTATGATGTAATAAAATGTAAAATAAAATAATTCTAAGTTTGGTCGGCCTTATTGGCTAAAATTCTGGAACCTTCCCAGGCGGTGAAAAATTGTCTATATAAGGAAGGCTGTATTATTGTCTTAGGCAGTTCAGAATAGTTCTGGGTAGTAGATCTGGGTAATAGTTCGAGGCTTTGTCCTACAGAATATTGTAAAGGAATGCCCATGTGGCTTTGCATATTGTAATTCTGATAGTTTGTAATTCCACATTTGTGGAGATAATAAGAAGCCAATTTTCTGTTCTTGCATATTGTTGTTTCTCTACTTCTGTTATGTGTTTGTGGTATTAAGGGGAGCACCCTTCATCAAGTGGAATTCTTTTTCAGAGAAGTAGTGAGACTTCATGGTTTGCCAAAGACCATAGTTTCAGATCGGGACACTAAGCTTGTTGGATATTTCTGGCGTACATTGTGGAAGAAGTTGAAAATAGATTTGAAGTTTAGTTCATCACATCATCCACAAACTGATGGACAGACAGAGGTGGTGAATAGGAGTTTGGAAAATTTTCTGAGATGTTTGGTTGGAGATAAGCCAACGGGATGGGATTTTATTTTACCACAGCCAGAATTTGCATACAATAATTCTATCAACAGGAGCACTGGTAAATCAACATTCCAGATTGTATATGAAAGTAGTCCAAGAAATGCATCTGAATCGAGGAAGATAGATAAAGGAGAAATAAGTAGTGCTGAAGCTGAAGATTTTGCAGAACACTTGAAGAACATCCATGGGGAGGTGAGGAAGCATATTACCAAGATGAAAGCACAGTATAAGGCTAAGGCAGATGAGAAAAGGAGGTATAAGGAATTTCAGGTTGGTGATGAAGTGATGGTTCATTTGCGGAAGGAGCAGTTTCCAGTTGGTACATATAACAAGTTGAAAATGAAGAAGTTTGGACCATGTAGGATACTGAAGAAACATGATTCGGGAAACACATATGAGGTAGAATTGCCTATTGAGCTAAATATTTCACTAGTGTTTAACATTTCAGATCTGACAGAGTAGCATGAAGGAGGTGTTGAAGATGAGATCACAGCAACACAGTGAAGTATTCCAGCAACTAGTTCAGACACTAAGGAGATCGAAAATATACTAGACAGTTATGTTGGCTGAAGCACAAGAAACAGGACATATGAAGAATATCTGGTCAAGTGGAAAGGATGACCTATTAAAGATTCATCATGGCTAACAAAGGAGGAGGTTAGCCGTCTTGGTTTTCCTCTGCACACCTGAGTCGTGACAGGGTCACTTCTCAAATTACCTTGTGTGTCTGTGTTAGATTTGACAAACGCAAATCATCCCAAGAACACCTGCATGCAAGACTGTCACAAAGAAGAAGCAAAAAGACAGAAAGCTATGGCGGCCAAAAGGCCAGAGACTGCAAAACCATGTTGCAAGAAAAATCTTCTATTAACAATGATGAAAATAATACAATCTCCTTATTGAAATGAAAGAAGTGAATCCTTATAAAAGGAAACACGAAACCCTAAAGGCTAAAACCCTAAAGAATTATAAAGCGCCTAAGTGAAACTTAAGCCTAGAGTATGATAAACTAATAATTAAATGATTTAATTATTAGCTAACATAAGACTACTCTAACACCCCCCCTTAAGTGTAACTTAGGGAGAAGCAAAAAAAGCTAAACTACTGTAGAAAGTAGGAAAGATGGGTCCCGGCAACTAGGCCTGATCAGGTACCCAAGTACATAAAGCAAAAGATGTCCCAGAGAAAGGAATAAGAAGAGAGCAAGAAGCTCCTCCGAAGCATGTCTAAAAACTCTGTCAGAAGATACTGCTGGAACCCCCACTGAAGTGCATGACCAGGTAGAGAAGACAAGTGTCTGAAGAGCTGATCAATCGAAACAGGAAGCAATAGAACCAACAGGTGAACCCCCCCATAATGCTGAACTGGGAGAGGTGACAGGAACACTGAAATGCGATGCCAAAAACAGCTGCAGAAGAAGAACCAGGAACACCAATAGTGCAACAGAAGCACACACACAGGATAAAGGGCGGTGTCATAGACACAGTCTACATGGGCTAATGTCATGGAACGTATGCTCACTTGACAAGAGTGGATGCGCCTATAGTGGCAAATGCATCAGAATCCCCCCATGGCACTTTATAACTGAGTGCGAATACTAAAACTGAACCAGGTGAAAAAGATCCCAGAAATGTAGAAGAGGGCACTTTATCTTAGTGCGTTTACAGAACAAAGATACATCAGAAAGAGCATGCAAGCTCAGAAGTCAGAAAGAAGAGTGCACTAAGAAACCAGAAGAAGAGATCCCCGGACCTGTAGAACCAAGCACACCACCAGAGGGCATAAACTGCATAACTCAGAGGAGTGAAAACTTGGAGCAGAATCTGGAAGAAATACCTCTTCCATTGAATAGTACACAGAATCAGCTTTCTGACGATATCTCGTTTGCCAAAAAAGGAGTCCGGAAGAGCCAGATATGACTCCTAGAAGGCAAAACAGACATCAGACTTCAACAGAAAAAAATGCTATTGAAATGGCAGAACCCAAAACCCTAACCTCCATCATCAGAAAGAGCTCGGAAAGAGCTTTCCGACGATATAAAGAAGTCAGAAAACCGATACCGTATGCACAAGATACGGCCAAAAAACCCAGCTACCCCTAGAAAAAGCTCTAAAGGACAAAAAAAATATACTTTTTAAAGCCCCGGGGGCTGGAATTACAAAGCCCCTGGGCGCATGGCGCACGCAGGGGGCTGGAGCTGGAGCTCTCGGTCGATCATATGATCAGCCGCTGGTAATAGAGCCCACGGGGGCAGCAAAAGGCCGCAACCAGCGGGGCGGAGCTCCGGAGCGGTGACCGGGCGGAGGAACCAGCGGAGCAGGGGCCGCGGAGGGCGGCGGAGCCGGGAGGAGCCAGCTGAGCGGGGCCGCGGAGGGCGGCGGAGCCAGGAGGCGGCACAGAGGAGCGGGGGCCGCGGAGGGCAGTGGAGCGGCGGCGGGGGCCTGAGTGGCCGGAGGCGGCGGAGCTGTGGAGGCCGGAGGGGCCGCTGCCGGGTAGCGGCGGAGGCCGGAGCCCGCAGATTGGCGGCGCAGTGGCCGCTGGTGGCGCGGCGGAGGAGCGCGGGTGGCGCTATGTAAAAAGCATTGGCTGCGTTAATTTCAAATGCAAAAATCATTAAAAACAATGATTTTTTAAATTTTTTTTCTCGATTTTCGAGCCGTACGGCCCTAGGAGGGCAAAAATTTTCTCCCAGAAGTCACAGTGGCCAAAAACAGAAAATTTTATATGATTTTTGACTCTCCCAGACCTTCTGAGCGCAATGGCAGCGTCCGTTTTTGCTCAAAATACCCCCAAACATCTTGCTTCTGAATCACTTCAACAAAAACACGAACAGCGAGCAGCAAGATGGCTCTGATACCATGTTAGATTAGGTGAAATACTAATCTCCCAAGAACACCTGCATGCATAACCCTGTCACATGGAAGAAGCAAAGAACAGAAGCAAGAAAAATCTATGGAGGCCAAAAAGCCAGAGACATCTTATTGACATGCAAAGAGCAATCTCTATTATGATCCAATAAGTGAATTATCTAAAAAGAAAGTACAAAGGGTTCAACCATATAGGTGAACAATAAAACCCTAAAGCTATAAAGCAAAAAACAAAGCTAGGTTGCACATTATAATTAATAAATATATTAATTATAATGCACCTAAAAGATAGCTTAAGTAAATAGAGTAATAAATGACTTAATTAATTAAACCAAAGTGATTTAATTAATAAGCATAAAGTATGATTACTCTAACACCCCCCCTTAAGCGTAGCTCAAGAGGGAAGCTAACCTAGCACAGCTATGAAAGCAGAAAATGGGTCCCGGCAACAAGGCCTGATCAGGTACCCAGTACAAGAAAATAAACTAGATGAAGGAAACAAAGCCTCCAATCTAGGGAATGTCCCAAAGAAAGGAACAAGAAAGAGCATGAAGCATCTCCGAAGCATGAAGCTGCAAACACTGTCAGAAGAAACTGCTGGAACCCCCACTGAAGTGCATGACCAGGTAGAGAAGACAAAGTCTGAAGAGCTGATCAATCAAAGAGGTGACCTCCAAAATAGGAATGAATGAGTGTCTATATAGTAGATGAACCATCTCACCGAAATGCATAGGTGCCTAGCCACTACATCCGCCTAGTACATAGGAACAAAAACTGAATACGTAGATCACTCAACCAAACCAAGGAAGCAATAGAGCCAACAGGTGAACCCCCCCATAATGCTGAACGGGGTGACAGGAACACTGAAATGCAATGCCAGAAACATCTGCAAGAAGAAGAGATAGGAACACCTATGTGCAAAAGAAGGTACAAGCACAGGATAAAGGGCGGTGTCATAGACACAGTCTACATGGGCTAATGTCATGGAAGGTACGCTCACTTGACAAGAGTGGATGCGCCTATAGTGGCAAATGCATCAGAATCCCCCCATGGCACTTTATAACTGAGTGCGTATACAAACAAACACATAGTGTTCAAGATCCCAAAATGAAAAAGCAGGCACTTTATCTCAGTGCGTTTACAGAAAAAAGAATGCAACAGAAGAGAAGCATACAATGCTCAAAAGACAGAAAGAAGAGTGAGCTATGAACTCAGAAGAAGAGATCCCCGGACCTGTAGAACCAAGCACTCCACCAGAGGGCATAAACTGCCAAACGCGGAGGAGTGAAAACTTGGAGTAGAATCTGGAAAAATAACCTCTGCCACTGAATAGCACACTGAACCAGCTTTCCGAAAATACCAAGTTTGCAGAAAAATGAGCCCGGATGTGAGAGATATAGTGTCCGGAATGCAAAAAGTACCCGTGACTTTGACTGGCAGAAAACCCCTGCAAACGGCAAAATCAAACAACCAAACTAAAAAAAACAGAAAGGTCTCGGAACCAGCTTTCCGTCGATATCTTGTTTGGCAAAAAACTCCATCGTATGCTCAAGTTACGGCAAAAACAGTGACAGGTGCTCTGGCAGGCACCTGAAAAAGAAAACCTCTAAATTCAACAGCCTGGTGCGAAAAATGGAAGAAGAATCTTGAAAAAAGCTCTGTGTATAAAATGACTGTCTCGGAATCATCTTTCCGATGATGTCTTGTTCGCCCACTAACTCCTCCGTATGAGCAAGTTATGCCAAAAAAAGCATCAGGTG
Organism: Chamaecyparis obtusa; assembly: GCA_027943335.1. Lineage (NCBI taxonomy): Eukaryota > Viridiplantae > Streptophyta > Pinopsida > Cupressales > Cupressaceae > Chamaecyparis > Chamaecyparis obtusa. The sequence continues at coordinate 7,225 of BSBK01004992.1, read as the reverse complement.
CTCCAGGAAGGCAAAAAAGCAGTCCTGCCTTCGAAAGCATGGTATGAAAAATGAGGCAAAAAACTCGGAACGAAACCTCCATAATTGTGTTCATCTCGGAAAGAGCTTTCCGATGATATAAAAAAATCCCAAATACGCCTCCAGATGAAGAAGATATGGCAAAAAAGGCCCAATTACCCTTAAAAACAGAGCCCTAAAAAAACATGCAAATTTTTTTAAAAAAAATTAAAAAGCATATCTGCTGACGTCATGCTGACGTCAGCAGAGGGCCTGGGGGCTGAATCAGGAAACCCCGGGTCATGTGGGGGACCAGGGGCTGGTGCTGGTGCCGGCGGTGGGCGGGCCGGCGGAGCGGAGGGCGCGGGCGCGGGCGGCGGGGCCGGGAGCGGCGGAGGCCGCAGACTGGCGGAGCGGAGGGAGCCCGGTGGCTTGCAGCTGCAAGCGGCTCGGCGAAGGCCGCGGGGTGGTGCCCGGGTGGCCGCTGGGTGGCGTTCAGGAGGCCACCCCTTAAAAAAATTTTAATTAATTTTTTTTTTGAAAATCGTCGTCTCGGAGTGCGTGCCAGGGCCGTACGGCCCTGGTATGCAAAAATTTTTTGCCTCAGATGCCACTGTGTCCAAAATGGACAAGTTTTATATGGATTTAGGGGTTCTTGGGCCTTCCAGACACAATGGTGGTGTCCGTTTTTTCCCAAGGTGAGCCAAATTTCGGCTCCCCCCAGATCCACAAAAAAAACTCCTGAAACCCTTGAAAACCTCCTGCTTCTGAAACACTTCAACAAAACACGAACAGCGAGCAGCAAGATGGCTCTGATACCATGTTAGATTTGACAAACGCAAATCATCCCAAGAACACCTGCATGCAAGACTGTCACAAAGAAGAAGCAAAAAGACAGAAAGCTATGGCGGCCAAAAGGCCAGAGACTGCAAAACCATGTTGCAAGAAAAATCTTCTATTAACAATGATGAAAATAATACAATCTCCTTATTGAAATGAAAGAAGTGAATCCTTATAAAAGGAAACACGAAACCCTAAAGGCTAAAACCCTAAAGAATTATAAAGCGCCTAAGTGAAACTTAAGCCTACAGTATGATAAACTAATAATTAAATGATTTAATTATTAGCTAACATAAGACTACTCTAACAGTCTGATGCAGGAGCATCCTGGGTGTAAGAGCAATCTTGCATCACCCAAAAAAATATTTCTATTTTTATATTCAATAAGGGCTATTTTGTGCAGAGCTGCTATTTATGGAAAGTTACTATTTTTGATAATTTTTGTATGTGCTCAGAATGATCTGATTTCTTTCTTGGAGGTTCATTTTGGTCATATAAGTCTGCCAGTAAAGTTTCATTACTGGATAAAGTGTATATTGGAAGATATTGAAGATTTTCGGTATTGGCAACAGGGTACAGAAACTTTGAACTCAGTTTTGAAGGCTTTAGAGGCCTCAGATGAGGTCAAAAGTTTGGGTGACGGGTGCTTGCGTAGGTCAAGCTTGTAGAGTGCTTCGTGGCATTTCCAAAATGGGGTTATAATAGCCGATCGGGTCAACTGGTGATGACTTATGGGCTTCGGAAGTTGGGCCACCTGAAATGGCGAAAAATAATTTTCTTCAAAATTTTTGTTCGGGTTTCAAAGGTTATCTTGAGCCGACTATGATGTAATAAAATGTAAAATAAAATAATTCTAAGTTTGGTTGGCCTTATTGGCTAAAATTCTGGAACCTTCCCAGGCAGTGGAAAATTGCCTATATAACGAAGGCTGTATTATTGTCTTAGGCAGTTCAGAATAGTTCTGGGTAATAGTTCGAGGCTTTGTCCTACAGAATATTGTAAGGGAAGCCCATGTGGCTTTGCATATTGTAATTTTGAAAGTTTGTAATTCCACATTTGTGGAGATAATAAGAAGCCAATTTTCTGTTCTTTCATATTGTTGTTTCTCTATTTCTGTTATGTGTTTGTGGTATTAAGGGGAGCACCCTTCATCAAGTGGTATTTTTTAATTTTAACCCTAATACTAATCCAAACTTAACATTGTGCATCACATCATTAACCCACGATTAACCCTCATGAAATAACTAAATATAATACTAATCATAACTCTAATCGTAACCCTAACCCTAACTATAACGTACTCTTACTTCAAGCATAAATTGTAATATTTTTGATAGATAAAAGCAGTAAGAGGGTGCTAGCCCATAACATAGACTAGAGGCTCATTA